>JAHLJT010009419.1:50891025-51060861 GCA_031308135.1 Acheta domesticus
ACACACACACACACACACACACACACACACACACACACACACACACACACACACACACACACACACACACACACACACACCACACACACACACACACACACACACACACACACACACACACACACACACACACACACACACACACACACACACACACACACACACACACACACACACACACACACACACACACACACACACACACACACACACACACACACACACACACACACACACACACACACACACACACACACACACACACACACACACACACACACACACACACACACACACACACACACACACACACACACCACACACACACACACACACACACACACACACACACCACACACACACACACACACACACACACACACACACACACACACACACACACACACACACACACACACACACACACACACACACACACACACACACACACACACACACACACACACACACACACACACACACACACACACACACACACACACACACACACACACACACACACACACACACACACACACACACACACACACACACACACACACACACACAGACACAGATATATACATACAAGGAGCGATACTGCGCTCGTAAAAACTGTTCAAAGGGACTCGGTAGCTTAGTGGTCAGAACAGCTGGTCATAAATCAGAAGGCCCAGGTTGGAATCCCAGTTGGGCCGACCAATTCTTTGAACAAATTTGATCATATTAATATTGTACACATTCATAAATTCTTTTCTGTCTTCTTTCATCAATTCGTGATAATATTCTTTCCATTGTTGTAGGCTTATAAGTTGTAAGGCTGAACATTGTTTCTCATTTGTTCTTAGATCATTTATAAATTTCCAAGACTCTCATGATTCGGTACTGCATAGTGTATTGTCAATTTCTTATGTATTGGTCAATGGTATTGGTCTTATGTATTGGTAACATCATGTATTGGTCAATTTCTTCACATTTCTTTTCCCAAGCAGCATTCTTAGCTTTTATAATTCTGAAATAATTTTTGTATTATTTCAGAAATGTTTGTACGTATGTCTCATTTCAGAATCGCTTTTCATTCTAATGCACCGACATCGTACATATATGTATATTGTCAATTTTCTACAGTTAAATTATGGCTTATTTTAAATCTGTGTTGCTGATAGTTTGCACTGACTATACATTTTTTTCATTATTTTTTTTAATAGAATTTGTCCTAAAAATAGAAGCAACATTAAAATAGAGTATATTATGATTAGTTTATGAACATTTTTGAAGTAAAGGAATAAAAATTCAAAACAAATTAGTGCCAGTGTCCTTAAATGATGCAATTTTTATATAATACTCACCAATTCATTTAAAATACCTATGATTTGACATCTAAATAAAAAAATCACTCGAAAATTAGGCTTTTTTTCAGTAATCCTTTTCTCCAACTGAATTTTTATCCTGTTACATTCTGCTTTATGAATGCAGTAAAATTAACATTTTTTTATCGGGTGTTTGAACATTTGTTTTTGTTTCTGAAAACTTTTTTCTCTTAAATTATAAACATAAGTATTTGCAGTTAACTTTTTTTCCCTTACCTTTTCCAGAGAGTTGGGCAGTTTCCTTCTCAGCTCTTTCAGCTCTTTGTAAAGCACATTCAAGTTCAGACTCTGAGAGTTTCAACTTTTCTTGGAGAACTTCCAGTTGAGCATCATTTTCAGCTTGTTCCAATTTTTCCTATAGGATTTAAAATTTCAAATAATCTTTATTTTCAGTCATTAGAATAACGAAATATATTCTATATATAATATCTGTTTTCCTGGTTTTCTCTCATTCTGAATAACATACCTGAATTTCAAGCATTTCAGCTGCATGCTTCTGTTGCTGTTCTTCCATTTGTCGCTTCAGGCTCTCCACTTCTTGTAAAATCCTCAATAACTTTTCATCACCAACCACTTCACTTAGTAAAAGAGCGCTTTGATGAGCCAGGACATTCCTTTCTTTTTGAGCCTAGAAATACAAATTTTATCTTACAATCAAATTGCACACATTGGAATAATTAGAAGATTCCTAATTCTAGATTAGACTTACCGCATTAGCTTCTGATTTCATTCGAAGTGCCACTTCCCTCTCTTGTTCACATTGCTCACGAAGACTGGCCATTTCCACAGCAACAAGCTTTGATACATGGCCCATGTTTTCTTTCATGGCACGTAATTCACGAAGTTCAGTTTCTGCTCGAGAGCGAGAAGAACATTCTTCTTCCAACTGTGCAGTCAAATTAATGACTTGTTCTTGAGCTTCAAATTCTTGTAGACGAGCTGTTTTAAGTTCTGTTTGGAGTCTAGCCACTTCTTCACTCAGACCTGAAAACAGAACGGAAGATAATATTACAATGAATTTTAAAAGATAGGAATGACTGGCAGACAGATTAAATTGTCTTTTTCAGCCATATTTTCTACCTTTTACAGTGTTTCTCAATCCTTCCAATTCATCATCTTCTTTATTTGCTGAATTGGAATTATCAGCTTCATCAGCTAACTCAAGCACACCAGCAGGGGATACTTCCAAAAATTTCTGAACTAGCACTGCACTCTTCCTTTTAAGCTCTCGATTTTGAGAATACCACTGAAAATAAATTTTATGAGATGTATGAATATGCCAGCTTTTTTCCTATTTAGTACATCTATTAGCAAAAATGAACATGTACATTAGCTGATTAATACTGATCAATTTATTTATTTATTTATTTATTTGTCAAAAAACAATAAAAACTGTATATGACGTGTGGGGAAAGAAATTTATCTGCGCACATTTTCTTGAGGGCCAGAATTAAAAAAACAAATAAAAAATAAATAAAATTAAAATTTTTTGAAAAATGTTTTTTCCCGAGTTATAGAAAATCAATTTCAACTGTAAATGAACTACAAGCAAAAGGAGTGCTCAACAAAACGTGTGCACAGTGAAGCTACATTTACGTCCAGAAGCAAAACAAGGGGCCATCTCAGCATTTGCTCAATAGATCAGGGAAACTGGACAAAAACCTGATCGAGATGGGGGTCATTGACCCCCAATTTAATGGCTATTTGGTAGAAAGTAACTTAATATCTGTAAAATCATCTCAAGAAAATGGACAAGTAGTTTTTGTTTGTGGAAATGTTAATCTCTGAACTGAATGTTAATTGTGCAAACACTGTGCATTTGTTCTATTTATTATTTTTCATGCCTATAATTATTAACAATTTTAAATCTGCAGTTTAAAAAGCGGGGAATTTCAGGACTGGTGACCAAAGGAACATTTTTGGAGTGAGCAGATCTCAGAAATGATGGCCTCAATCATGAATCAAGACAAGCCCCCAACAAGATATCGACGCCCCTCAATTCAAATAGGCTACGAGTATCGTAGGTGTCCGCAGCTCACAACAAAAAGAAATGAGGGAACCACATTTCTGGACCTCCTTAACCAATTAACATTATTTCATTAACATGTGACATTTTGATTCTGCAATACTTTCTATTTTTAAATTCTTGAAATTTATTTTTGGGCGGTTGCCAGAGGATTCGACTCTGACTTGCGTGCATTTTCTCGGCGTGTTTTCTTACACCTTTCGATATTTTCAGCTGTCTTTTTCCGATTTTGGATTTTTTGACGCATTTAAAACTAGTTTCTACGAGGGATCGAGTCTACATTGGCCACCTTTTAAGGGTAGATTTGAAAGTTGCTTCACGCTTTGCCCAATTTCGTTCACTTCGTGCAACAAGTCTTATGTTTTTGAAAGTGAAAATAGCTAGATGATTCTGTAGGAGAGAATGGAACTCAGTGAAATAGTGTACACAGTGAAACAACGACAATCTTTTGAAAATTGTACTTTTTTCGTCAGGGTTAGTAGCGCAAGAGATTTGTCTTCATTTGTTCTTTCTTTTTATGTATTGACGATCTTCCGAGTTGCGCGTATGTTTACGTAGTTACGTGATTATTTCGTATTTGGAAGACTCGGGAGTTACATTTTGCTTTCCGTTTGGACCCTCATTACACTAACATTAATGTAAATATAAGGAATTTGAAATGTCGTAGTCATTGTATGTACTATTAGGAATAATTCTACCATTTTTCGCACGTGTAAAGCTACTAGTTTAAATCAGACTAGATGTTACGTTTAGTTTTGAAGGTGCAGTGGTACACAGTGAAACAGGCCCACCTGGTACCCGTTGGAACAGTTTCACTGTGCCATGTACAGTGTGCATGTGTGAAGAAAACCTTAACGCATGTACCGTTTCACCGTTAGATAAACAAATAGTCGTTTCACTGTGTACCGTGTGTGCATGGTACACACTGAAACAGTTGCAAGGTTTTTGTTTCTCCCGTTAATGTTTAATTTTTATTGGACCAAAAATTAATTACAATATGTCAAAATGTTACTCAATGTACATACGTTTCAGTGGTACCTTAGTAAATATTTTAAAAAGTATATTAGACAAGAAATTTGCAAAAATGTAATTTTTGTTTCACTGTGTCCTCCCCTATTTGCAAATTACAAATGCCCGGATACAATTTCAAATAATACTGTTTCAAAAGTTTAAAAAATGTAAATATAAAGTGATTTAATTTATTTACTAAAAAAAGTAAAATATGTATGCGACGTATGGGGGAGTATAATCTGCTCACGTTTTCTTGAGTTCCAGAATCTCTTCCCAATATTTTAGCTATAAATAATTGAATGATGTATAAAAGTTTCAAAAAAAGCGACGTAGCAACTTTTAAAAATTAGACATTTTCGCTTCCGAGTCGTAGAAAACAGTTACATACCCTCGGCTCAACTCATACCACTTGAGCAAACGGTGAGCTTAAAAGGTGCACGAAGAGAAGCTACATTTATGTCCAGAAACAAAACAAGGGGTTATCTCAGCATTTGCTCAGTGGATCAGGGGAACTGGACAAGAACGTGATCGAGATGGGGTGTATTTAAAATGACCAACTTACAGCACAAATTGTGAATTTGACAATGCCGAAAGTTTTCAACTTTATATCCCTAGACAATAAGGCAATACAGTAATCCCTCAACATTCGCGAGAGTTAGGTTCCCAAAAAGCATCGCGAATGTCAGATCCGCGAATGTTGAGTCTATCTTTTAATGAAGAAGGGTGGGTTAGGTTTCTGGATATCAAAAAGCTGTTTAAAAAGAAAGAAAAAAATCTGACAATCAATTGTAGTAGAACTGAATAAGCACCACTGCAAACAGACTGCATAATTAACATCCCAAAGAGAAGAAATAAAACAGTATTTGCAAATTGAAAGTATTAGATTGTGACAGAAGTAGAAAGTGGAAGATTTTCTTTCCATCACCACCCGCCTCATTGTTCTAATATCCAAATGTTGAGTTGCTGCTTCTATTTCTCTTTTAATTTTCTAAGTTATTTCCACGTTCGGATCACTCCCCCCCCACTTACACACACCAGAGCTTGTTAGAGAGAAATATAATTTTGACATAATTTTAGAACGCCATTAACAGTTTTGACATTGAAGTTGTTCCGGACGCAGTTTCGCTTCAGTTACTTCATCATTACGTTCGAGGTTTTCTTTGCTGATGATTTCCCAAAGCTCCACTTCGGTGATGTCATTATAATGATCGAGTTGCACAGATTCTGAATAGCTTTTCTGTTTATGTGGCCAAAATTCTTACCTCCAATTTGGCACAACGAAATTGAATTATTTTACAATTCTGTTATACTGCTAATGTGAATTGCTATTCCAAATTCAACATTTTGGCAGAACGTTATTCTTTGAGCTCAGGTGTCTGCCGAGTTCGTTTTTGAGACGACGCTCATGAAAGAAATGAAATGTGATCGCTTTAAAAAATGTAGTATGACCAAAAGACACACCCACAAATGTTGGAGTCGCGAATGTTAAAACTGTTGGTAGAATTTCTCTAATCGCGATTGTTCAGAACACGCGAATAGCGAATTCGCGGATGTCGAGGGATTACACTAATACTTTTTGAAACACAATAGCAGTACACGAAAAGACCAATGTGGCTATCCGATTATCATCACAACATTTTTCATAATAATAATAATAATAGTTTATTGAGTCACATAAACAATTACAATCGTGTATGACGAGTCAAAGTGATGTCTTGGGTGGAGAGAATGAAGATACATTACTATCCAGAAGCAAAACAAGGGGCCATCTCAGCATTTGCTCAAAGGATCAGGGACAGAAAACCTGATCGAGATGGGGTCATTGGCCTAGGAATTATACAATACTTGTTGCAGATAGATTAAGATATTATACAGTATATAATTATTTTAGTAGCAAAATAATTTAACATATAAGGATTGTACTGTTTCATGTACTGTTTTAAAATGTATCAATTCGTTCTGCACGTCATTTTTATCAGGGATTAAATGTAGTTACGGAAATAAATGTTTCATTATGTAAGGAAATGTTTTCCCTTTCAAAATTTTCAGTGAGGCCACGAATCCCAACCCTTCTACCGTGTGTACCCCAGTGGTCATAGTGAATTAAACTTTTTAAGGCAAGACTGCCCTTGAATAGAAAACAAATTATTACGGAAGCTGAAGAATCTGTATCCATGGTACCCAATTGAAGGAAATTTAGATTACATTTTCTAACATCTTAGCCTCACTTACATACGAACGCATTCATGCTATTTCTTAATACAACCTTTAGTCGCCTTATAACCTTTAGTCATACCTGAGATGCTGTTTTCATGGCACTATGCATGGCAGTAGTTTCCACATCATATTTATTTTTTAGTTTCTCATATTCTTTGAACAGACCCTCAGAAGCTAAAACACAAGATCAAGAACTTATTTCCATTCTTATAATTATTATTTATGTTAAAAATCAACATCAAATAGAAATTAGAACCGATGGAGTACCTTGCTTAAGTTTAATAAATTCTTGGGTTTTCTCTTGCAAAAGACGTTGATGTCCATTACATTCGTTGTTTAGTTCCTTAAAACGTCGTTCAAGATTGGCGTAATCTCTAGCACCTGCAAATTAAGATTGTAATTAATATTTTAAAAATTGGAAAAGTTGATTGGCTTCTTCTATTTCAGCAAAAAACAATAAACGAAAAAAATGCAGCCATTTTCCAGAAAATTTTGGAGACGTCATAGGGGCTTCACGTTAAGCAGTATACCTCAAAAATTGAAATCTTTGGAGCGGCATAAAATATCTTACTCCAGTCTTAATTACCAAGTTTCAGGTTAAAATTTTCTGAACTGACCAGGGGCGGATCCAGTGGATCTTGGGGGGGGGGACATCGTACATTTTTGATAAATAATATACAATATAATAACAAATATATGTATGATTTATATGTTGTAGATATGACACTATACAATATTATTGTTTAAATAATTACACAATTCAAACACAAATAGTTAAATCAATTTTGCCAAATAAAGAAAGGTAAACGAAAACTAGGTTTTTTTGGGGGGGCATGGCCCCAGGGCCCTCCCCTGGATCCGTCAGTGAATTTGGTATAGTTATGCGTGAGACATACTTCCATGCATCCATACGGACATCTCGATTTTGGGGTAAAAAATTGTAAGTACCTCCTTGCTATCTACATCAATCTTAACCATCTTTGGAACAGCACTATACTCCATTTTTTTAAGTGGCCGAAGACATTAGATCATTGTTACACCTCCTGCCTTATAAAACTAATATTTTGAATTAAGTTGCGAACGTCCTTCTAAGTGGGTCTCGTGGCCTCAGAAAAGTGTTAAAAAGATTCATTTTGTATGGCAGGAGGTATAACAATGACCAAATGTCATCGGTCACTTTTAAAAAATCCGAGTGATGATAGAGCTTAATCCTGACGCATGTGCGAAGTCATGGCTCTAAGAAACAAACACTGATTTTAAGACCGGAAACTCGAGTTCGTATGTTGCTGCAATCTCAAAAGAAAAAATCTTCTCATATGTTGCTGCAATCTCAAAAGAAAGTCTTCTTAACGAAAGTCACTCAATATCTTAATTGATATTATAAATTGCTATAAATCAACGAAAGAAAATAAATTTTAAATTCAGCAGACATAAAAAGTTCTTTAATACAAGAAAACATCAAGTTTGCTGGACCCTACGCTTTACACTCAAATCGTCTGAACCCTGCACCCTATATCTGCAGCCCTCATTGCGCTTCGGAGTTTTACAGATTATTTACATTATGTCAATCATTCATGACATTTAGGACTACAAAATACATAAAATTACTTTCAGAATATTTACACCTCTTTTTGTCACATTTCCTTACCTATTATTAACTTCAGAAATATATTTCCCATTGCTTCTTTCTCACTTACTTTTCTGGTTTTCTGTCAACAGCGTTTTACGTTTTCTCTCCGCTTCCTCGTATTTTGTTTTCCACCTGTATTCATTGCCGTTTTGTTCCGGTTGTTGGGTCGATTGTTGAGGCGATGTGTCGGAAGGAAATCGGAAAGTTGTGGTGTACTTCGGCAAGGGAATTTGAGATGGCGAGGTGATGCCGTTACTGTAGCTGGATGCCATTGCTCGCACCCTGCCATGGGCACTGGTGCTCATGTGGTTATTGTTTATATTCATGATGCACTCGTTTTCTTTATCTATGTGAAGTATTCACATAATCAGTTTCTGCTTATTGCCTGCAACAAAAAGTAAAAAGAAAATATTTTTAAATCAATATTATATCAACAGAAGGCGCACACATAGAAAATACACAAACGAAAAGAGTGAAGAGAAAACAAACATGAACATGTTTTAATAAAAACGTCCATGATAAACTTCTTTTGTGCATAAAAAGCTAATGTACGTCACGCTCGATCTTTTTGACAAGGTGTTGACAGTTTATTAATGCAATTTTGTAATGTAGTGAAGACGTCTCCCAATGCTAATACAGAAAGTAACTTAAATAAGAAAAAATGTAAGTAGGAAAATGCCCGTCCGTCCGTCCGTAATTCTTCAAAAAATAGGGTAGGGCCATCTGTGCCCATGCGGAAAGGCCCGCAAATACAGAAAATAATCAAAATACTCTGGCCATACCTCGAAAAGTGAAAATATTTTAACACAAGTATGCAGAAAATTATAGTAATATGTTGCCAAATACGTGAATGATTAGTTCATGAACATAAAATGACCCTTAAATTATTTGCATTTAATCTGGACTCTTCCGCTTCACTACCGATCGCATCACATACCAAGTGAGTACTGGTTCTATTGAGGTGAATGTGAGCCATAGATTCACCTGAGTTTAACAAAACAAATTTTAGAACGACTGAGCAGTTCCGAGGAATAATGGAACAAAGACGAAAGTATGTTAAGTGAGGTCATGACGTATAATAGACTTCGGAATACGGAAATAGAAACTTAAATGTAATAGACTCGTTTACAAACACTGAGGCTTGTTTTGTTTTCCCCGTTGAGAACGAAGAAAGAGGTCAAGAAATGCTTATAATGGTATGTGAACCGGTCGGGATGAAAATGATGTTTGAATATTTGAGTCTTTCTTAAAATGTTCGAAATCTCCCCATTTATAAATTATTTAAAGGTAATGTTTGTAATTTTTAAGGAATTCTAGGGGAATTTTGAGCGAGCTTTGTAAATTTTAATATTATGTTCGTAAGTGTAATGTAGTAAAGGTCCAGTGCCAAAACTCATGTGCTCTAGGAGGAAGGTCTTCGCCCATGTGTGCACTTCGACGTTTATAAGGGAAGTAATAATTAAATGTAAGAAGACCATCACTTTTTTAGTGGGTCTCATGTATTAAAAGTTGTTCTGAAGTAAATATGTGCAATCGGGGTGAATGTGGCAAGCATGTATTACAGTCAAGTGTTATGTTTTGTTTTCATGTATAATTGGGAGTTGACTCACTAACCTTACTACCTCCGACAAATAAATGTCGAATAAAAAAGTCGTCATACTATCCGATTCTGTGTTTCATTTCTATTTGGATCCCCCCCCCCCGATTACCTGAATTGGACGTAAGTTATTTAACTGCATCCCACGACCAGAATTGCAGACCCACCGAATTATAAATTTTCGTTAAAATCTTTATTTCTACAGTCTGAAATATAAGACAGGAAAAAGATAGGAAGAAAGTAAGCCCGAGAAAATGACGTGCATTTTAAGGAGAACTCCACATTCTAAAAAAAAAAGTCTGGTTTTCTTCAACCAATGAAAGGAGGGAGTCTAAGATGGAAATGAGCTCCCCTCCCCACATACTTTCTGCATCTGTTCCTCCATCTCTGGATTTTCGAAACAAGAAGATACGACATCGTTCTCCCCCTGGAACGCCTAAAATCAATCAGTAGAGGAAAACCTGGAGTGAGCGAGCATTTATTCCGGACACGTCAACTTCTAAGGTCATTAGTCCCGTAAGAGTACTGCGTGATCTATCTTGGAAGATTGCAGTGTTCTTCCCCGGCTGGAACGTGAGATCCAGCGCCGACCGTCACGTCGGCTTGCGGGGATCCCCGTCCAGGTGTCTCCTCCAACGGGACACCGTCCCAGCCGAGGCCCAGCCTCTAATAAGCTCCCGATGGATGGATAAGCTCTAAGCTTTCAGGTTCTTTCCCGATGGATGGATAAGCTCTAAGGTTTGATTCAGGTTTTTTCCTGAATCCAACCTTTTTGTACAAATGCAAGTGCAAAAATATTTATTTTGTAAATGTATGTATTTGTTCAAATAAAATATTATTATAAGCTCCCGAAATGTATTTTGGTAATACAGTGCGTGCGTGCGCGTGCGTGTGTGTGCGTGCGCGCGCGCGTGAAGGGGAAGAGGATCGGATAATGATGAGGAAGGTAAGATCGCGCGCGGTCGGAGGCCAGTTTATTAGGATACTGCTCCAGCATTCTCCTGGTAGTGATCGGGAGAAACCACGGAAAAGTGCCGACCAAGGGGAGTGTCCTCCAGAGCCGCGACTTTCGTGAAACGGTTGCGGGCCAGTCGCTCCTTTCCGCGATTGCCCTCCTGCCTGCCCGCCTTCCCGCCCACGTCCACGACCACGCGAAAAACAGCGGAGCGCGCACGGCCGGCGTGGGTCGGGGTCAGCGGAGACCAATTTTGGCCAGAGCAGGAGCAGCGGCAAGGAGGCGCGGCGGACTGGCCCAAAGTGGGCCACACCGCAGACGCAGGAGGACAAGTGGACCCACAGTGGCCCACAACGCGAACAAGTCAATAGATAACGCACGACGCAGGAGGATTCTTAATAAGTCACGAACAACAATTTGACGATTCAGACCCCCCTTTTTTTGTATTCTATGATAAGGTAAATGGAAGTAAAAAAGTCACCCAGAATGAAAACTTTTGTGTACTATATTTATATTAACAACACGGTAAACGTGTTTCCCAAGCTTCAATGGTATACAATATTAAAAGGAAAGAACTGAACGATAAAAAACACAAAACGAAGTAATAGAAATATAAATTACTAGTTTCATCCGACCCTCGCGGACATACTGCGTTTGGAAAAACATTGTGAAAATAG
This sequence comes from Acheta domesticus, assembly GCA_031308135.1. Lineage (NCBI taxonomy): Eukaryota > Metazoa > Arthropoda > Insecta > Orthoptera > Gryllidae > Acheta > Acheta domesticus. The sequence goes on from JAHLJT010009419.1 coordinate 50,902,509, forward strand.
CATTCCCAGATTCTAACGGCCATTCTTTACATCACATTAGCTCGGGACTTTCGACATATTTCAATAATGCAAAGTACTCATTAACATTGACCACTCTCATGCAATTAAATTGGTCAGAATACAAATTGCTAATTTATTTGAACACATATGAGAGTCTTCACTTTATGACCACCCAAGCTAAATGGGGGCCAAAATGGAGCTACTGTGTGTTACCAAAAATAAAAATGGTCGAAGAAAGTTGTTTCTTCGTCCGCACACTACAAACTCGTGTCCCGTACAGAGCACAAAAACGGGAAGTAAGGCCTAAAATGCGCCGTTATCGAATTATGGACAATGGAAAACCGTGTTGAAGCATCAGTGCGTGATGCTTTCTTTGGAGCTTAATGTACAAAAACGTTATTCATATCTTTTGATAGGTCACTGGTGCGTAATACCATAACCAGGAGTAGCACATTTGCGGGATTTTGTGTCCATATTATCTTATAAATCGCACAAAACTGTCAGCTTCCCTACATTCTATATACAGGAGGTGCAAATAAAGTTAACAAAGTGATAGTAAAATAAGTGTTCAAGTCGCAATGAATGATTGAATATTTATTCTTGTAGTAACTCGTACATCAACAAGATTGGGCAAAACAAGTAATACATAAATTATAAATTATATGACGCGGAGTTCGCAAAACAACGGGGATTGCTGAGCAACTACGAGTTCACGGAGATTCGCCAAACGAGTATGGTACTATCCCGATTAGGATTCAACAGATAATTATTATTCTATCCAAGTAACGTGAAACAAAGTATGTTTCGGTTAGTATATAATGATTATATATATATATATATATATATATATATATATATATATATATATATAATGTGTGATGATGATGATGATGAAGATGATGATGGTGGTGATGGAGTGCTGTATCCATTTCTGAAGGAAATCTACTATTGTGGGAATGCTGATGTGGCGCTGACACTATTCATAGATGAAATATTGGAAATCATATTTGTCAACTTGAATTGTACTACCCATACACACCCAGGAAGAACAGAACAGAAAAAATAGGTAGAGAGACGAAGAATGCCAGGGAAATGCGAATTGGGAATCGGATAACCAAAATTAAGAAGACATAGGTTCCTATTACAATGTAAGTAATAGAAAGGGATTTTTCAAAATTCGTTCTCTGAAGAGGTGACATAGGTTATTTTATTTCATGCAATCTCCAATGCATCTAAGGATTAAGGATTACGAGCGGAGATACTAAGGATCGCGAGCGGTGGTACTGAAGGGAAGGATGTGGCGTGGACAGAGCTAGGCTTGGTGAGCAGGGCAGGGCAGAGCGGAGCGGGGCAGAACAGGACAGAGCAGAGCACAACAGGGCAGGGCACAACAGGGCAGCGCAGAACAGAGTAGAACAATGTAGGGTAGAACAGAGCAGGGCAGAAAAGGGCAGGCAGTACCGAGCAAGGCGGGGCAGAACAGGGTAGGGCAGAACAGAGTAGAACAATGTAGGGTAGAACAGGGCAGGCAGTACCGAGCAGGGCAGGGCAGAACAGAGCAGGGCAGAACAGGGCAGGGCAGGGAGTGGCGGAAAGTGTACGAGTGGTGAGCATCGCTGGACGGATTGGGACGAGGCTGAGAGAGCGGGACGAGGCGGTGGCGTGTGGCGAAGATGGCGGGAACGTGAATAAAATTACGTCCATTTTTACACTATGGATAGAATCTACCCCTGTGATGATCACTCGGGCACCGCCGCCTTACTCCAGCTTCCCTCACCAAAGCTCTTCGTGCGGTCATTTGGGCCCACTGCGCATGGAATGTTAGGGTGCGGGGCGTGGAGCGGGCTTCGCGCGTCCGCTTGGGCGCGGCTTCCCCAAGGAGGAGAGGCAGGGCTTCGACCCCTGGCGCAGGCAGGCCGGCCAGCCGCCGGAGCCGCCGGTCGCTCCAGCTTCGCGGGCAGGCAGTGAACGCGCGGCGCCTATACTACGATTTTTCTAACTGCGTCCCTCAAGGCCACTCAAATCCCATCTTCGCGATGGAATATGTCACGGCATTTCGCGTCTTTCTCAGTCGTTCCGCTAGATTTCGCACTATCGCGACCGTATGAAGCAGTGCTTGCGATCATGCGACTTCTACCGGCAAGACCGAGAAAAGACGCGAAATGCCGTGACATATTCCATCGCGAAGATGGGATTTGAGTGCCTTGAGGGACGCAGTTAGGGAAATCGCAGTATAATTGCGCGAGGACAGCTCACGGCCTGCGCGACTGCGGACAGCGTTAAGATCCAGCAGGCGATTGTTTTGACAGGTTCCAAAACAGACGAGCTTTGCTGGAAGAGGCAGCCGGATGAGCCGTCACCGACAATACAGCGGATGCTGTATATTACGATTTAAACATAGGGTCTTGAGTAAATCAGCTGTTACGGTGTCATCCAATCGGGAGGTTTAACGTCATCATAGTGACGTCACTGTAGTGACGTTTAAGTTCCCCATTGGAAGATAAAGTAACTTTTTAAACCGGCTCATTTGTAAGGATTATTTGGGTTTAGGGGAAGAAAACGGGATCTTTACTGGATAAATTATATAATATTTAATAGATAACATATAAACATATAATGTTATCTACTAGCTGATCCGCAACAGATTTCGCAATTTTTAATTCTGTTTGTTTGTTTCTATTTTTACTTGTTGAAAGTTTTTTTCAACTATTAAGATCATATAGCCACCATTGCAACTTTGGGAATAACGGTAGCGGTATACAGACACACACAAACATCCATGCCCCGGGCAGTCTTCGAATCTGCCACCCTTCAGGCACAAAGCAGCTACAGTTCTTCAGACTTTGCGACCTCAGCCATCTAGACCGGCTCTGTAAACTGCTTGAAACGTATCGTTGTCAAGTAACAACAAAGTAGAACTATGGTGCTGAAGACCTGGATCTCATTGCTTGCATGTACCCGGGCCCCGTCACCATGGGCATGAGGGAGCGGGAGGCGCCGTCAGCCTGCTCTCGCCACATCGCCAGCCCGAGGCAATCTGCTTCCTTCGCCCTGAGGGACACCCGCCTCTTTTCCTGCGCCCTCCTTTCATCTCGCCTCGCTCCGCCTCGTTCCTTCCCAGAACTAGCTGCGGATCGTCCGGTCCACCCCGGGGAGACCACGAAAAATTGTGCCTATCACGTTATTTTCCACCAACCGCATTTTTCTACCGTGAACACTGAAATGAACTGACTTATTTTTTAATTTTGGTGTGACGACAATTTTGGAGTTATTGAATCTATGATTCAATGATTCGGTTCCATCTCTAGTGATGATAATAATAGTAATAGTATAATAATAATGACGATAGTCACAAAAATATTTATATTTTATTATTATCATCATAAAAAGCTAACTGTCAAGGGAATTTGGAGGAAAAAAAGCTAACTGTCAAAGGAAAGGAAATATTGAATAATTAGGTGCGTTGTCTTTAAGGAAGTGATGTGAATTGTTTCACGAAAACTCTCCATGATACTGAAAAAATCTTTATTGACAATTTCTTATAAATATCAATTGCATTGTTTTTATTTTTATTTGATATTATGTTAGTACATTGCAAGTTACCTTTATACATTTTTAAACAAATAAACATGTTTCGATAACAACATTCCCTCTTATAATGGAAATTGAAGAATAGGAATGAGTGTGGGGTTTAACATGCGAGAGTTCTCGCACGGGTACGCGGAGAAGTAGGGGAAAACTTGTGCTTTGACAGAACACAAAGAACAAACTGTTTAGCTAAAGTAAAATAGCTTGAAATAAATGAAGAACAAAAATCAAAACGCGTGAACAATACCACGTGAACTAATTTTAATAAGCAACTAATTTTAAAATTATAGAAAGAATAGCGCAAGTCACTCCACAACTGCCAACGATCGCAGTCCAAACGCACAATTTAAATGTTGGCGGTTTCAGAAAGTATGAACATCAGTGCCAGCTGCAAACCCATAATATAAATAATATATCGTTTGATATTAAACTCAAGGCGTCGGTTCGTTAAGATATTCAATATGCAAACATCGTTTGAGCAACATTCCTATGTACCGAAGTGAAGTCTAAGCCTACTAAATATTTTCTAACGGTAACAAATAGTCTTTAGTACTCAAAGGCCAAAATATTAATTTGATTATTTTTGGGCTCAGAATCGCATTTCTTGAGGTACGGAAGAACGAAGAAGATAATCCATTACTTTTTAGCATACAAATAATTTTTCAATTTTCGCATCACAGCAAGCTGGCACCTTCACTCTCCAAAACCCTCTCTGTTCCTCATAACAAATCTAGGAAATTTAAACAGTATTGCAAAGAGTAGGGTTGTACTTGCCCCATCCGGTATTTTCGGCACTACTTTACTTGGTTTTCTCAAGACCCAAAAACCTTTTCTAATATTTTTGTGACTCAAAGAAAGCGAAAAGCTAACTCTTAGAAGATTGAATAATTTCTTCAAATGTTTTTTTAATGAAAAGTGAATTGTTCCAAGAACCTCTCTATAATGCTGAATAAACCTTGATTGAAAATTTGTTTCCAACATCAATTGCATTTTTAGTTTTGTTTGATATTATGTAAGTACATTAGAAGTTAGGTTTATACATTTTTCAAACGAATAAACATGTTTCATTAACAACTTTCCTTCTTAATGGAAAGGATAGACAAATAGATATGGAAAAGGTGGGGTTTAAGATGCGATAGTTTTCGCCCAATACTCTAATAATAATAATAATAATAATAATAATAATAATAATAATAATAATAATAATAAGTCGGCCCCGTAGTGCAGACTGTTGCATCAGCCGTCGTCTGTGCCGAGGAGGCTGCAGGTTCGAGCCCTGCGTAGGCATGGTCGTACTTGTGATTGTCCCTTCGCTCCTCCTCCTCCTCCTCCTCCTCCTCCTCATCATCATCATCATCATCATATCACCCCAATATTTATAATTCAAGGCGTAACGACCAATAAAACCGAAAAAGCTGATCCTCAAAATGACACATATTTTGCATGGTCTCAGAATTCAGTAAAGCAATAAAATGGCCTTGCGGAAAAAAGCAAAATGTAGAACGACAGAGAGTCGATCACGATACAAACGTAAAGGTAAGGTGAACGCTAATGTCTGGTGACGTCTTATTCAATGGAGTCATTCAGAGTGATGAACGTAAAGTAAACGTTAACACAAATGTAAGTTGTAATCGCGAAAGTTCGATAGCTTTCATGCACACGTTACTATGATGATCAAACACCCTCACACTATCATGTAGAGCAGCATGATCCAACGAACTAGTATTTTGGTTAGACAAAACTAATATCGTTTGTAAGAGTAAAATTGTCTTTCAACATCGTTGGTGATGAAACCAATGATAGTATAATTCATCGCGTTGAAGGATAAGAAATAATTATCTTCCCGGTATGATCGCGTCCATTTTACTTGTACTACTTTGTGAACAGTCTTATTTTGCAAAGAAAATTCGCAAGATTTTAGGGGGAAACCTAGGGAATAGGTATTACAGGGATAGAAAGGTTATTATTACACATTTTTTTAAGTACTGGGATGAAGACTTACTATGAACATACCTAAAACATCATTTTCAGAAACGGCTCCTTTAACACGGAATTTCCAGTCTTCAACTTTTAATATTTGAGCTAGAATGGAAAGAAATAATTTTATATTTTCAGCACGGAACTCTCTACGTGATATCACGATCCTTCCATTAAATTTAAGCTACGCTATAAAATTTCAGATTTTTTTACAGCGACATTTTTTCAAAGTACTGTTGAATAATGAAAATATGAATCGAACCGTTGCACACTGGGCCAGGAAGAGCCGAAACCTGGCCAAAACTCCCCTGTCCAAATTCCCGCATTTCCAGGGAAAGAAATGGAAGGGAATTGAATAAATGGTTAATGGGATGCATATAAATAAGTAATAGCATCTGTTATTCAACAGAAATATATATTTATATTTTATTCAAGGGGATATTTTATGTGAATTTTTCCTGCTAATTCATCTTCGCTGCTTGACGTACTTTCACTTTCCTTTTCAGGACAAGGAGAAAATTCATCTTTATCAATAATTCATTTAAATCATTAATTTTCTTTGGAGTTGCTTTACAAATATATTTCTGCAATGAAGTTGTTGTCAAAGTGCTTCGTACCTTTCCATCTGCCATAATAAGTAGCATGTCGTGGAAACCACATTACATAGAAAGCCGTCAATCGAAACAAGAGTAGACCCAAGTTGTTTAATTTTATTTTGCATAATTTATTTCGTCATTTTTAATTAGGTGAGCTGCTTTTTTTCGGAAATGAAGCTTAATTGGTCTGCAATAACGAATTTATGGAGGTTAATGATTTTGCCATAAAACATTTAAATTTATAAAAATTTTTCTTTCTTACGAAATGGCAAAGTAGAATCGATACAAAACAGTTAATAAACATGTCTGTATTACTGAAATAGCCTCCTGTTTTTTTACTCATTGTGTCAAGTGCTGCCATCAAAACCCCTCTTGCTTTTCAAACTTGAGCTGGGCGCCGAAAGAAATTTGGTGAGCGAAAAGTATTCGAAAAGCAGTATGGTAGAGTAGACTGCAGATTTTCTTCGGTAACAGTTCTGTAAAGTGAAGTCATGCTAACATCGTTCCTTAGCAGACCCTACTTCGTTATATGTGGGGCACACTAAGTCCGTTCGTTGAACGAATTCGGGGAGTGTACTGAGTGCATATGTAAGCTTGGAGTTCTCAAGGTCTCCTTCATCAGCTAAGCTGCGTCCTTTGCCCCTTCGAAGCGCAGACGCATTGGGTTGGTGTAGATCAGCATGGGAGAAGAATGGGTGTCACGAATAGTTTTTTATTTTCCTTCTTTTGCTCCTTCACTATTTGCTTCATATGAAGTCGATGGACGTCCTAGGTTTGAAGAATCTTCGGGATCTTCTGGAGCAGGAATATAAGATGGAAAAATAAATTTTTCATTCAACCAAGCTGAATTTTCTTTTAAAAAATTACCACACTTTTTATTGCTTTTGTCCCAACTGGCAAAGTCACTATAGTTTGCCGTTGCCTTGTAAATAGCTTATTTGATATTTTATCAGTATCAGTAAATTGACAAAGACGACTAATTGCGGTATTTTGGCGTCGCGGCGATTGCGAGCCTCCAACAGCATTTCACATACCTCATTTTTCAGCGTTTAGTAGAAATTCGTCTAAAAAGAAGAAATGTTTGTTTTGTAATACAAATCGTCTTAGAAGTCTTAAAAATATTATTTACTCTTTTAACATACGTCAGGAAGTGACTTATGCGAGGAAGACGCAATCCGCAGTACTTAGTGCAAGCAGTGCAAACTACGTAGAAAAAAATGTAAACGCGTATATCTCACAAAACGCTGTAATGTGCTGTAATCTGTTAACACAGTCATTTTCCTCACACTTTTTTCTTCTTATAATAATTTGTCTCAAACCGGAAGTAAGCGAAAGTAACAACTAAAAGCCTCGAAGAAAATTACGATGTCTCTATTGTACGATTCAAATGTGCAAATTTATATTTTTTTTTTTTTTTTTTAATTATGCTTTATTTAAAAGGTCGCATGAACTGCTAGGTCATTAGCGACCACATTCAAAATACAGTATATACAATGTACATGAGAGCATACAACAAAATTTAAGATTAAATCACAAATACATAATTTGTCAATATAAGTCATCAAATAAAATCATCACATAAATCATCAAAATACATGTTGGGCATTACTAATACATTATTTGATATAACATTGTGACAATATTGGTGTTTAACAGATTTTTGGTTTCTTACAGTTTATTGATAAGGTTAATTTCCTTTAAAAATTTAATGACATTTTGAATGTGGTATTTGTTGTTAAGGATTTCAGGGAGAGTGAGAGGTATTGCATATTTTTTGCGAATATCTGTGTAAATGGAACAGAACAGTAATATGTGTGGTATAGTAAGGGCAGATTGACATTGGTCACAATTTTTTTGCATTTCTTTTGTTAGTAGATGCTGATGGGTAAGTTTGGAATGGCCAATTCTTAAACGGGTGAGCACAGTTTGATATTTTCTCTCGTGAAGGTAAGGGAGTTGGTCATCGAAGATACTTTTCCTGATCTGATGTAGTGAGTTTGGTGATCTTGTCCATTCAGTATTCCAAAGATCCTTGTTTCTTTGATGAAGTTCTTTTTTTATGTCATTGTGGGAAACTGGGTGCTCTTCCAAAGGTGAATTAATAGAGTCTTTTGCTGCTTCATCAACTAATACATTACCGGCAATACCTCGGTGCGATGGTATCCAAATGAAAATTATTTCCTTGTTGATGTGTAATAGGTCATAATATAAGTCAGCTATTTCATTTACTATAGGTTCCTGGTTTTCAGAATTACTTAAACTTACTAGCACACTTTTGGAGTCTGTAAATATAACAAATTTGTCTTCGGTTTGTTCTTGAATATATTTTAAGGCGAGAAGAATGGCGTATGCTTCACAATAAAAAATAGAGCAATAATCATTTAGCCTTGTTTGTAATAGTGTCTCTTTGATTTGTACAGCACAGCCAGCTCCGATCTCTTTACGGGAGCCATCGGTGAAGATGTGTGTATATCCAGTGTATTTGTTATAGATTTCGTTGAAGTAAGCCTGGTAAATTAACGTATTAGTTTCCTTTTTTGGAAGATCGTTAAGGCTGATGTTGATATTTATTAGGGAAGGAATCCATGGAGGTCTTTTTTTAATCATGGTAGTTCGAACAGTAGGAAATGTGAAGTGAATTTCTTCAAGATACTGGTTCAGGAGATAATAAACTGGTTTCGGAGCATACTTTTTCTGTGTGTACTTATCGTAATATTTTCTGGAGAAAACATTCTTATAAGCAGGGTTATTAGGAGTGGATGACATTTTACTGGCGTATGAAAAACATAGTTTTCTTCTTCTGATGTGAAGAGGTTCTTCATTGGATTCCACAAGAATACTCGAAATTGGACTCGTTCGATATGCGCCAATAGCAAATCTTAACCCGGCTGAGTGGACCGGATTAAGACTATTTAATATTGTTGGCTTAGCTGACTGGTAAATAATTGCTCCATAGTCTATCTTAGAACGAATGAGGGCTTTGTATGTTGAAAGTATAACATTTCTGTCGGCACCCCACGATGCTGATGAGATGGCTTTTATTATATTCATTCTTTGAAGACATTCAGCTTTTAATTTCTTAATATGAGGTATCCATGTTAGTTTACTATCGAATAATATTCCTAGGATTTTGATTAGGCTAGAACATTTAAGTTGTTGTGGTCCTATAGTAAGTTTTAGCTGATCAGATAAATTACCCCTTTTACTGAAGACTATACATTCAGATTTGGTTTTTGAGATCTTGAAACCTGTCGTATTGGACCAATCTTGAAGTTCATTTAAAGTGATTTGGAGCAGTTCTTGAGATGTTTTAATATTTTTTCCACTTAATGTTATAGTGATATCATCTGCAAACAAATATACTTTCACTGGTCGATGGATGTGGTTCGTGATATCATTTATGGCAATCAAGAATAGTAGTACACTAAGCACAGATCCTTGAGGCACTCCGTTATTTATTGTATATTTGTTCGATAAAATATTATTGAATTTAACTTGTAAAGATCTATTCTTCATGAACTGGGTTATGAAAATTAGTATTTGGCCATCTATCCCCATTTCGTGGAGAATTTTGATGATTCGATCTCTCCATACCATGTCATAAGCCTTTTCCACATCTAAACTAACAGTCACAAGATGTTGGTCTGTTATAAAGGCATCACAAATGTCACTATGGATGTTTACTAGATGGTCAGTTGTAGAACGGTTTCGTCTGAAACCACTTTGGAATGGTGAAATGTTATTATAATATTGGAGGTACCAATTAAGTCGTCTACTGACAATTTTTTCCAGTAATTTGCAGAGGGTGGACGTTAGGGAAATAGGTCTGTAATTATTCGGGTTGGTTGGATCTTTATTAGGTTTAAGAATCGGGATAACTATAGATTCCCTCCATTTGTCAGGAAATTCTCCAGTGGTTATTATTTCATTGAAGAGTCGAGTTAGATATTCAATAGCATTTGTCGGCAGTTCTTTAAGAAAAACATTGTATATTCCATCTGGTCCTGGGCTTGAATTTCTAGTACGAGATAGCACAGTCTCAACTTCTTGTACTTGTACGGGATAATTTAATGTAGAATTACTTGAGGTATTTTGTTGAATAATTCTATCCATTGTTAAATTCGAGTTAGATTTGTATATTTGGAATTCATTGTTAAAGTTACTGTCACTTGAATTATTAGCAAATGTAGAAGCTAGAATGTTTGCAATTTCTTCGTTAGAAGAGGTAATTCGGTCGTTGTGTACCATAAATTTAGGTTGAAAGTTCTGCTTGTAGCAACCATTTATAGCTTTGATTTTTTTCCAGTTGTCTGCTGGGTTAGAGAAGCAATTTATAGATGAGATGAAGTCAATCCAACACTGCCTTTTATTTTCTTTGTATATTCGTCTTGCTTTTGCTCGTGTTCTTTTATATTCAATATGATTTTCTATGGTTGGGTGCCTCTTGTATTTATTGAATGAGTGTCTGTATAATTTATGAGCATTTTTGCAGTCTTCATTCCACCAAGGTAGTTTCTTCCTTATTGGTTTTCCTGAAGATTTTGGAATTGTTTCATCAGCTGTTTTGATGATGAGATCAGTCAGTTTCTCAATTTTTTTATTGAGGGAAATTGAGGAATTTTCTTCTAACATATTAATTTCATTTATTTTTGTTGATAATATTTCTTTGTATCTGTCAAAGTTAGCTTCTTGGAAGTTCCATCTAGGAGGATAGTTAGTGCAAGCAGACACTGAGGTATTATTGAGGTAAGATATGAGAATGGGAAAATGGTCACTTCCATGTAAGTCTTCTGTAGTGCTCCAGTCCCATTTAGAAGCAATAGAAGATGAACATATAGTTAGATCAATAGCACTGAACCTTTTGTATGTATTATTAAGGTGAGTGAATTGATTTTTGTTAAGTATCAATATATTTGGGTCTTCTAATATTTTTTTAATAATCTTGCCTCTACTGTCTTCTTTATAAGATCCCCACATTAGGCTGTGACTATTAAAATCACCTACCATAATAAAGGGTTTAGGTAGCTGCTCTAAGATTTTTAATATTTCATTTTCTGTAAAATTATAACTATTCGGGAGGTAGATATTACAAATACTCAAATATGTTCCTCCCATGTTAATTTTGACTGCTATACATTCAATATTGGTGTTTATTTGAATTTCATCTGCTTGAAGAAGGGATTTTATATATATAGCTATGCCTCCACTGGATATTCTTGGATTATTTCTGTTTTTTAGGTGTACAGAATAATTTTTTAATTGTGGTATCACTTTTTCTGAATTATTAGTTTCCTGCAAGCATATTACGTCTGGATTATATTTGTTAATCAGAATTAACAGATTTTCTCTTTGAGGCCTAAATCCATTGATGTTCCATTGTAATATGCTTTCAACATGCATTGTTGGTTAATATTTAATTTAAGGGGATGAAATACTTTAACTTGTATCACTAGAGTACTCTGATTCGTTGCTTTTAATGTGTTTATTTAATTTCTTTTTTAGATTTGTAAATCTTCTCTTCATATTTTTATCCTTTAATTTTGGATATGTTCTTTCTAACATTTGGATCATTTGAGTTACATCAGGGGTAAATTCCAGAGCTATTTCAATTACCTCAGTACTGTTTTTTGTTTTTTCAAGAAAACTCTTCATTTGAATGAAATTTAAAGGATATTTGTTGTTTGGGTCCATTAATATTTCCTTGAGAGGGGCCAGTTGTGTGTCCAGTTTTTCAGAATCTTCAATATTACTACTTTCTAGTCTTGACTTTTTATAATTCTTCTCTTTTTCTTTTGCAGTGAGATCATTATTGAAGTGTTTATCAGGTTCTGATGAGGGTTCAATAGGTGGGTCTGAGGTTGTTGATGATAAGGATATAGGTCGTTTCTTAATCAAATTATTTGTGGAGTTGGGGTTGTATGATTGTGAGGTTTGAAGAGCAGGGAAGTCAACAGATTGAGGTTGGGTTAATATAAGGGCATTATTATTGGCCTCAAGCTCTTTCTTCAAAGGGTTGTCTTCACTCTCTTTTGTGTGAATAGCTTCTTCAATTTGAGTGGATGAGTCAGATGGTGAAGGTATTTTTGAGGTGATATTCATATCAGCAGAGGGTGATATTACTTTTCCATTGATGTTATCTGCAGGTTGAAGATTTGGTACAGAAGAGAGACTTTGGTTATGTTGTTTAGTTAGTTCTGTTTCCATTTCATCATTTCCACTGGGTTTACTGGGACAAAGTTGAGCTACATGTCCTTCTTGATTACAAATAAAACAGGTCATGATATCAGTAGAGAAGTATATACGGTATGAGGTATTGTCAAAGTAAACAACAGTTGAATCTGGTAATTTGTTTAGATCTTCAGGTTCTATGTACACTTGTCTTCTGAAGCTCATAATATGGGAGAAACCCGGTTCTGATATTCCTGCTTTTATGAATGAGATCTTGGAGGATGGGGTAATTTTTCTTTTGATGAACTCCTTTTCAATTATATCATGTGGTATAATTGGGCACACGTTGGATATAATTACTCTTTTAAGTTTACTAATGAGAGGTCTAACATTGAGTTCACGATTCTTTATAACAATTGTTTTGTTTTTATCGGTGAATTTATCTGCAACGGCTTGACTAGACAGAAAGATGCATATTCGGTTGTTAGATATGCGTGAAACAAATCTAATATTACTAGCATCAACAATAGAGGCAACCTTGCTGACATAATCCTTAATTGAAAGTCCTTCTTGAGCTTCGATTACAATAGCTTGTTCTTTAGATGGAAAGGAATCTGATGATGTAGCACCTGCATATGACTTCTTTAATGACATACCTTGTTGTGAGTCCGTACTGTTGGGGGTTATGTCTCTCCTGTCATCAGGAGAATCCATTTTCCTAGGAGTACAGCTGCAGCTGCAGCTGTACGTGAAGTTCACGTGATGATATACTGTGTTTTGCTTACAGTATTAGATACAGATTCGTATAGTTACACCAAGTTAATTAAATAACTCGCGTATCGTTTGTACACCACTGTTCACAGCACGACCTACTCGTACGGCGTCTCGGGGTGAACTGGCAAATTTATATTTATAACAATAACTTAAAAACTTATTCACAAAAATGGAAATAGTCTTTACTGGAAAATAAGAAAACCTCTCTCTACAAACTACGACATTCAGCAGATCGATATTTTTGCGAAGTCCCTGAGTACTAATTGTACCAATATGGGCTTTCTGTTTCATATTCGTCACGACAGAAATCAGAAGCAAACTGAACCCTACTTTGCAGCTCAGCTTCGAAGGTTTAGAACGGTGCATTGAATTTTTGTTTATGTCTATGAAAGGGGTGGATATTAGTCTCACGATAGGCCAAATCTCAGCGCCAGGGGTGTAATTTGAGTTTTTGGACTTTTGGCCAGCTTTGAGGCATTTCTGGCCCACGGTGCGTTGCAGTGATTGCTGGAGAAGATGTTTTTTTCTCTCCGTGGCAAATAGTTTTTTTTTGAGTCGACAGCGCTTTTAAACACGTGGGTGTTTCTAATTCAACGTTTGCTCGAAGAAAGGGGTGTAATCTCTGTAACATCCATCATTTTTCTCGCAAAGCATTCTAGATCGGACCGTGACTGGGTCTGACGAAATTACAAAATCGAATAGTAAATGTACAACAGACAGGTGATACCTAAACTTATTTTTAACGTTTTTAATGTTTATGACAATATTTAAATTATATTTTAAGCTGACATTTCACATTCTAGTAAGGCGCATGCTTCTGACCACGAATTGAAGTTGCTGCGAATAAGAACGTCATTTCTACAGGTTGATACGAGTATAATAAAGAATTTTTGCAGCAACCGACTTACAGCATTCGACAAGCATCTCAAACCTCTGCGCAAACACGGTCTAAGTTGCGCATGCGCAGATGCTCAAAAGTGGTCAACAGATTGTTGTCCGTTGCTGTACGCCACGTTGTGCAAAAAGTCCCTGATGACTCAAATGCTCTCCCATTCTGTTATGGTGTTCGAAGCCTTAACAAACACATATAAGCATTAAATTCCATTCTTAGTTCCAACGTACCATTTTACACCTCTTTGGATCCGGTCCTTACCTCCGATCCTCAGCCCCGTCTGGCTCCACCACGCCAGTCCTTCAGCCCGCGCCAGTCCTTCAGCTTCCCGACCCATCTCGTTGTCCCGTCTCTTTCCTGCCCCGTTCATCCCTCGTTCGTCCTGCTCCGGGCCACCTCTTCCCCTCCATCTATCTTCTCGCCACCACCCTCTGCCATGATACCATTGCGTCCGGAATGTTTTTCCGCGCCACTCCTCCGCCCCACTCCGTCCTGTTCCTCGCCTCATCTCGTCCAATCTTCCGGCCCATTCCGTTCAATCCTCCAGTCCCCGCCCCCATCCGGTCCAATCCTCCGAGCCATTCCGTCCAGTCAAGTTCTGCCCCAAACAGTCTCCCGCACCACTGCCTCCAGTACCTCGCCACATCTCGTGCAATCCAATCTTCCGCCACACTCCGACCAACCCAGTCCCCTCCCCACCCCGTACAGTCCCCTGCCCCACACCGTACAGTCCCCGCCTTACCCGACCCAGTCCCCCGCCACATCCCATCCAGTCCCCCGCCCCACGCCATACAGTCCAGACCTCGGCTCCACCCTCTTCAGTCCAGTCCCCGCCCCACCCGATCCAGTCTCCAGCCCCACCCCATCCAGTCCCCCGCCACACCCCATCCAGTCCCCCGTCACACCCCATCCACTCCCCCGCCACACCCCATCCAGTCCCACGCCACATCCCATCCAGTCCCACGCCACACCCCATCCAGTCCCTCGCCACACCCCATCCAGTCCCCCGCCACACCCCATCCAGTCCCCCGCCACACCCCGTCCAGTCCAGCCTCCTGCCCCGCCCATCCAGCCCAGACCTATGCCTCACCCTCTTCAGTCCAGTCCTCCGCCCCACCCCGTCCAGTTGCTCCGTCTCCCCTCGTCGCGCCTCTCGGGGCAGCCGCTGCGAGGCGAAACCGGAGCGAAGCGGCCTCCGCCTCCGCCGCTCCTTTTGCGCGCGCTGCCCCTGCGCCGCTCTATATAGGGCGGCGGCGACGCAGCGGTGCGGCCGCGACACGCCCGGACAATGCAGCGGCCTCTGCACTCTCCGCCTCTCCCCGCCCCGGCCCCGCGCCGCGCCGCGCCAACGCGCCGAAAACCAGCGGCTGGAGGAGAACAAGCTGTCGCTCTAAGAATTAAGAGCGGCTGGTAGGTTCCCAACATTTCCTCTTTTCTCCCGTTGGGTATCGGGAGTACTGGCTGAGGTGGCTCAGGGTATCAGCTGATGTCACTGCAGTGTCTCTCGACGGGAGGGTTCGAGTCCCAACTGTGCCAGGATTTCGACACTAGCTACATAGCTAGGTCGAATTTAGCCGCTATCTGGAGGAGAATTCTAACGGCCGGTTGTTCTGATCGGTAGTTTTCCGTCGTTTCTCCGATCAACATAAGGCGATTGCCGGAGCAACACGCAAACAAAAGGGTAACAGACCGCATGCGATATTACCTTCCTTTTCCTTGTCCGCTCCCCACCTTTTACTTAACACACACAAGCTCTACTCTACTATATCGGAAAATCAGTCGAGAACTTGGAGCTTGACAAGGCTGAGGCGCTGCTCCGCTGGTGGGAGATAATTAGGGAAATCTCGTAAGCGAACGTGTAGATCAGCAGCGGAACTCACCATCCAATGGGGAAAGAACATGTCCACCTCCATTTGTAAAACATGCACTACACTTACTGTACTAATGACCATAGTAGCTGACGCATCCGGAAACAGGAAATAATCAATCAGTACCGGGATCCTAAACCAGTCGTTCCGCCCAGTCCCCCCCCCGTGTCGCTTCCTCCTACCTCACGCAGACTTGCCGAAAACCAGCAGCTGAAGGAGAACAGTCACTGGAAGAATACAGAGTTGCTGCTTTCCTTAAAATCCCTTCTTCAGCATTCCCCGCATCTATCAATTAAAGACCTGGGCTCGCTAGATCCAGGGATAATAATCACAACCCACGCTCAGGCATCTCCACCCAGTGCGGTAGTGGGACTCGCGACGGCCGGGTTGCCGCTTCGAAAGAGTAGGCCAGACGGCGAACTGCATAGCCAGCGCACATAATTAGCAACACGTCAGGATAGTCGGGAATGTTCTGGAGGAGAGAAGTACGTAAAATATTCCTTTTACGCCGAAGTATACAATATAACCATGGAAAATCAATGTAATAAAGGGCGCAGAACGTGTTTTACCTGCGATCTTTGAGGGCCCGGGACCATTCTTTTTCGCCCATGCCTGAGCGGGTTGGCGGAAGACAGGGGCCCCTCCGTCCAGCACCCCACGCATCTCTAACGTCTGGTATTGACGTCAATTTACGACAACTAACGTGGGTTTACGGCATGGATTGTGTGTTGTTTTTCTGTTCCCTCAGATCAGATCCACCCTGGTCCGCGCCAACGCACCAAATTCGACGACTGGAAAAGAAGCTGGATTCGTTCCAGAAATTTAAAGTTACTAACAGGGAACCATCTGTTGTGTTTTGTCAAAACCCGTCTTTTTTGCATAGTTAAGAGCACGTGTGGGTTATTATACAAAATTATAGCTGCCGAAACGAACTGGCAGTTCCTATAACAAATCACTAACACAACGATTATTTCAAGTGGCGCGTACAGTGGTAAATTGGGCAGTCCTCACAAGTATACCCAGATCATCGCTCGCCGGTGTGACTATTATGCGTATCTTTGTGTATTTGACAATAAAACAGAGCTACATTGATATTTCAAGTACCAAACCTAAATCGAAAATTGTACATTTAATTTTTTTAAAGCATTAAGGTCGTTAGGGAAGCTAAATTTGTACAAAAACCTCAACCGTAACCATCACTGAAAAAAATACGCAGATTTCTACATGACACGACAGACCGTTCCAAAGTCCACATCTAAACGCTTGCCCTCTGCAACTCGTCAGAACCGGGATCCAGAACCACTTACTCCAAGTGGAATTTCGAAAGATAACACGGCTTGCCGGCATGTTTCTTCGCTCAAACCAGCCCCGTCCTACGCCGCAAAATCGCGCGCAGAATCAGCCGTTGGAGCGGGGCAACTACCCGCTCCAGTGAGTGAGTTGGTGAGTGAATATTTCGCGCCTCCGGGCACGACAACTACTTTGGTCATTAGTTAAGCTGTTAGAGCCGGGAGGTGGCGTTGTTCCTCCCCCTCTAAAACGTGAGATCCTGCGCTACCCTATTCGTCGATTTGCGTGTTTTGCCTCACCAGGAATCTTCCTTAGTGGTGAGTCGCCCGAGCCGGGACAATCTCTAAGATCCAGACTACTCTTCCGAGATGTGTGGCAACATTATACAATACTTTTTTGAACGTTTGTGTTCAAATATTTTCAGTTTTTGAAGTATGGGAAGGGCATATATATTTTTAATTTTCTGTACTTGGGGTCATTTCAGCAATTTTTTCAGGACTATTTAAAAATTCACTATTTTTCTCCATAACTGTAGTATACAACGATAGATTCTAAAATTAATTTTTAGCGTTATTACAGGCAGGCCTAGCTGAGAGAGAAAGCTGAAGATTCTACGAAAGAGCACGCGGACGGTTTCGATTTTTTTTTTTGGTAAAAATCCGACAAGCGATCGAAGACGAAACTATCACTGATGGTTCAGAAAGCTTCTAATAAGGAATGCACTAAACGATGAAACAGTAACTCCTTACGTAAACAAAGAGGAAAAAACTGCAATGGCGTCAGTCGCCTACCAAGAGGTAGGCGACTATTAAAGGGTGACGGCGTATATCGTCATTTGTGCCCACGTCAAGTTATATAATAATCATTTTGTGAACACAGTAAAGTATAAATTAATCTGTATATGTGAACAACACACGATAATATATGTAAAAGTGTTAAATTTAAAAATCATTAAGTGTGAGTAAGTAGAGGTCATGCACATCTCAAATGTTATTATTCAATCGGGTGGTAAGATCGCGAAAAGATCACACCATCCTCTGTCCCATCGTCATTCAGTCATATTTCCTAACTATAATCAGTTCAAATTTGAACGATGAAACACCATGACTAAAAAGTATAACAGTATTGTGAGTCTGTTGGAGCGAGTTTTGATGCAGGTGTTTAGCATCTATCTTTAGAACAGCAAAGAAAGTCCTGGCCAATCCAGGTAAACAAGGAGGTCAGTTCTTCAGGATATTTCTCTAGCCTCTAATTCAGGCACAGAATTGTTTTTCTCGTCATCATTATTCATTAACATTATAATTACTATAATCAATATTCATTGAATCATTTGCCATGCCTTTTGAAGTAAAAGGTAAGCATATCATACCACAAGCAAAGAAAAAATATTTGGTTTCTTGCTTCTTCGAAACATAACCACGGAAGGGAAGAGTTAACATGAAACATTCCTTGGAAGGATATGCAAAGAATGTAACTAACGAATAATCTACTTAGTTCTCAGATAAAAATAACAAAAATGAAGAGAAAAAATTGGAGACCCGGCTTCATTAAACTGGATATTTCTCAGACATGAATGAACGAGAATAATTATCAGTAATGCCCCCTTTAAAATTCTTCTCTGGATAGCGGTGACATTCTTTTCGGTAATAATCCACTCTTATGCCGATAATTTATTATTTTAACGGAATACTTGACAAAACTGTCATTTTTATTAATCGCATCCAGTTGGGTTCAATGTTGCCGCACTTCTGCTGAGACTTTTATAATTCTAAACAGACACATCTATAGTTCAACTTTACAGTTAAGGGCAAAGACAGCACATTTAGAAACATTAATAGATATCACTGAAAAAGCCAAAAATTACAGAAAACCAAGGCGAATTCCTCGAGCCATCTATCAACATAACGATTCGTCATAACCAGGAATAGTCCTGCAGATTTGAAAGGTCTGCAAATAATAAACCAGACGAGAGGAAACGATGAAATTAAAACTCATGAAAAACTTTGATGTGGTGCTCCACATCGGTCAATAAAACAAGGTAGAACATGTATTAAAAGTTGTACAAGGAATATGAAGAAGAGGTGAATAAAAGAAAAGCAATGTTTGTGTATGTGAACAAGGATGGAGACAGAATGAAGAAAAAATAATTATATTAATATTATATGAACGTCAAGATTAATAATAATAATAATTATTATTATTATTACTGTTATTATTATTATTATTATTATTTAATAACGTCATGACAAGGTGTGTCGTGCTGCATCAGAATATGATCAGAAGGTACGGCTTGCAAGCAAAAGGTTAATGGATGCAAAAGTCGAAAACTCCAATACGATTATACTTTGTAGACAATGATTTATCTATTGCGGCATAACATGCCCAATCGCAGTGTCGGGAGCAGAGGTCAGTTGAGAAGCAGTGGGTAGTGAAAGTGACTATTCCTACAGAAAGTATAATTAATGTAAAGGAGATGGAAAAAAATAATGAAATAAGGCAGAGTTGGAAATACTTAGGAACGATGCCTCACAAGGGCCCAAGAAGTATTTGGGGATCAATAGGCAGTACTCCAAAAACATGACGAAACAGCTGAGCATCTTATGCCTCAATACCTGTCCAGCACACCACGGTAAAAGATGGCAACATTGGACACTCAGTAGGTGCCTTCAGGATAATTTGAGATTTGAGAAGGGCGCGAATTCAGAGGAGTATCAATCAGAATCTTGGTGCAGAAATCGATATTATAAAAATAATAATAATAATAATAATAATAATAAAATTAAGAACAACAATAACAATAACATAAAGAGTGCGGGTTAAAACACAAGAGTTTGGAATTCGAGTTCCACAAAATGTGGGTCGTAGAAAGACAAGTCGTAACAATAGTTATCGGAGCTCTGGGATTTGTTCCACAAAATTTCTGTAAGAACTTTTCTGAACTCCCAGGTCATTCAAAAGACTGGGAAGTGCAAGACGTAGATTTATTTGGAACGGTCACATTTTGCGGAAAATACTGTAGAGGCATTGACAGCCTCTAGATCTGCTTCTTAGGAAGCTGGTAGCAAACCCAGAGTAGCTTTTATCACCAACCGACTCAACATCTTAAGTCGCGAATTAAAGGAATAATAATACAAATAATAATAATAATAATAATAATAATAATAATTTATATTTTATTACATTAATTATAGAATGTTGTAAAGGTTACCATGCTTTGATGTATCTGTTTGGTGGCTGTTTAAGACCAATAATTTGTGGAAACTCGAGTAATAACAATAATAATAATAATAATAATAATAATAAGAAGAAGAAGAAGAAGAAGAAGAAGAATGTTTTGTCGGCCCCGTGGACGCGATCGCTAAGCCAGGAGAGTCGTGGCGATCTCGGACCAAAGGGTCATGGGTTCGAGTCCCACCTCGGACATGGGTGTATTTGTGAATGTCTTTATGCGTGTGTCGTCCTTTCACCCCTCATTATCATCATTCCATCTTCCATACCTCCAGGGCTAACAACCCTGGGGGATAAAAATGGAATCTAGCCTAATGCTGATCCAACCTGAATTACACATGCCTGTCTCTCCGGGGCTCAAAAGATGAAGTGTCGCGTAGTCATAATGGCATATACGCAAATAATAATAATAATAATAATAATAATAATAATAATAATAATAATAATAATAATAATAATAATAATAATAACTAAGAATGAAGCGATTCTCTCTAACTAAGAATGAAGCGATTCTCTCCCACTAAGAATGAAGCGATTCTCTCCCACTAAGAATGAAGCGATTCTCTCCCAAATGCTGTCAGTCGTGAGTGACTTTAGCAATGACATCTGCATGACGTTTGGTCTTGACAAGTGTGCAAAAATCAATTTAAAAAGAGGGAAACTCACAACGTCTGAGAACATTGAAATTGATACGCACACTGTGATTCAAGATCTTGAGCCACGTAAAACTTACAAATATCTGGGCATTGAAGAATGTGAAACCATCTCGAATGACAGAATGAAAGAGAGAATTCGTAGGGAGTATTATAGGAGAGTGAGACTTGTCCTGCAGTCCGCTCTGAATTCGAGGAATAAAATATCTGCAATAGGTAGTTTGGCGGTACCTGTAGCCGAATACAGTTTTGGACTAGTGGACTGGACTGAGCAGGAAATTCGCACCATGGATCGAAAAACCAGAAAACTGCTAACAATGCATCATGTTTCCCACCCTCGAGCTGATATACATAGACTTTATGTGGCACGTAAGGAAGGAGGAAGAGGCCTCAGACAAATTGAGGCCTCCTGGCACAACGCAATAGTCGGGTTGGGGAAGTATGTAGTCAGCCATCAAGATGACCCTCTAATGAGGCAGGTCATGAAATCTGACCGAAGAATGGGAAACAGAGGCATTGTTAGTGTAGCAAGAAGCATTGCGAAGAAAACTAGGCAAGACACGTTGAATAACACAGACACTGAACTTCTGATGTTGCTAAACATGAAGTGTGAGACACAAAAAATGTTAAAGAAATCGTGGAGAGACAAACCACTCCACGGACAATATCTAAAGAGAATGGACAAGGTGCAGATCAATAAAGATCAATCATTTATGTGGCTTAAAAGGGGAAGAATGAAGCCAGAATCGGAAGCACTTGTAATAGCTGCCCAAGATCAGGCCTTGAGAACACGACATTATGATAAAGCGGTTCTCAAAATTTCCCAAGATGATAAATGCCGCATTTGCCTGGAGCAAGTAGAAACCATTGATCATATTGTCTCAGCTTGTCCAATCCTAGCAAAGACCGAATATCTGAAAAGACATGACAGGGTGTGTAGCTACCTCCACTGGCAGATCTGTACCGCCCTCGACGTTCCAAACACATGCGCCAAGTGGTACGAACACTCACCAAAACCGGTGACGTCTGTTGGATTGTGTACGATATTGTACGACCAACAAATTCAAACTGATCGCACGATAGCGGCAAACAAACCGGATATAGTTATCCGGGATTTGACGAAAAAATCGTGTTTACTTATTGATGTTGCTGTACCTTGCGATCAAAACGTCGTTACCAAGGAGGCAGAGAAACGTCTTAAATACAAGAGTTTGGAAATCGAGATCAGCCGAATGTGGGGCGTAAAAGCACAGGTCGTCCCGATAGTTATCGGAGCTCTGGGATTTGTTCCGCAAAATTTGTGTAAGAACTTGTCTAAACTCCCAGGTAATCCAAAAGACTGGGAAGTGCAAGAAATTGCTTTATTTGGAACAGCCCACATTTTGCGTAAAGTATTGTAGAGGCACTGATAGTCACCGGATCTGCTCCTTAGGTAGCTGGTTGCAACCTGGAGTAGATTTTATATTCAGCCGACTCATAAGATCTTTAGTCGTGATGTAATGGAAAAATAATAATAATAATAATAATAATAATAATAATAATAATAATAATAATAATAATAAAATTGCTTTATTTGGAACAGCCCACATTTTGCGTAAAGTATTGTAGAAGCACCGATAGTCCCTAGATCTACTCCTTAGGTAGATGGTTGCAACCTCGAGTAGATTTTATTTTGAGCCGACTCATAACATCTTTAGTTGTGATGTAGTGAAATAATAATAATAATAATAATAATAATAATAATAATAATAATAATAATAATAATAATAATGACAATGGTGAAGCTCAGGCTTTGGCCGCAGATGACATAACGGTACAGATGAAAAAAGAGACGAACCGGAGAGGGCTGAACAGGCGGAGTCCCCTCGAGGCGCGTCGGGGCGGTTCCACACGGACGCGTAGCGTAAGTGGCGCGCTAATCGCGCGGGCGCGGTCCGCCACTGATCCGCGCGGATGCGGACCCTGCGCGCGGGACAAAGGCGCCGCCAGATGTCGCGGGCAACGGGCGCGCCTGGCGCACGGTACCTGGAGGCACCGCTCGACTAGCGGTGAAGCCCTATTACAAATGAGGGTTATCAGGGACGTTCTTCGCACATTCAGAACAATAAACAAACTTTTGTTGTTGTTGTTGTTGTCGTTGTCGTTGTTGTTTGTACTCGGAAATAGCTTTTCCATTGTTTCCGCATGTCACTTATCTAAATCACTGTCATGTATTTTGTTTAATTATTTCTCTGCCTAAGTCAATACGATTAGAATGTGTTTTTCTTGGTCGTTCACTGGAATGTTTATCACACATACACTACATTTATGATTTTCAATAGTTATTCATTTTCTTTGAAATAAAATTAACTTTTCACACTGAAGTTATGAAGCAATCAGCGACAACATAACCTGAACTCTTCGTTCAAAGGCATGTAACACCCGATCTTCACTTATGAGTTGTGAAGTTTTCAAAATCACTTTATCGTACGTCTCTCGTACTGGGGAAATCGAACTAGATTACCATAAGTTTTATTGCACATTTTCGAATGCAATTATTATTATTATTATTATTATTATTATTATTATTATTATTATTATTATTATTATTCCTCTAAATCACGACTTAAGATGTTATGTGTCGGCTGATTATAAAATCTACTCCAGGTTGCAACCAGCTACCTAAGGAGCAGATCTAGGGACTGTCGGTGCCTCTACAATACTTTGCGCAAAATGTGAGCTGTGCCAAATAAAGCGATTTCTTGCACTTCCCAGTCTTTTGGATTACCTGGGAGTTTAGACAAGTTCTTACACAAATTTTGCGGAACAAATCCCAGAGCTCCGATAACTATCGGGACGACCTGTGCTTTTACGCCCCACATTCGGCTGATCTCGATTTCCAAACTCTTGTATTTAAGACGTTTCTCTGCCTCCTTGGTAACGACGTTTTGATCGCAAGGTACAGCAACATCCACAAGTAAACACGATTTCTTCTCCAAATCCCGGATGACTATATCCGGTTTGTTTACTGCTATCGTGCGATCAGTTTGAATTTGTTGGTCGTACAATATCCTACACAATCCAACAGACGTCACCGGTTTCGGTGAGTGTTCGTACCACTTGGGGCATGTGTTCGGAACTTCGAGAGCGGTACAGATCTGCCAGTGGAGGTAGCTACACACCCTGTCGTGTCTTTTCAAGTATTCGGTCTTTGCTAGGATTGGAGAAGCTGAGACAATATGATCGATAGTTTCTACGTGTTCCTGACAAATGCGGCATTTATCATCTTGGGAAATTTTGAGAACCGCTTTATCATAATGTCGTGTTCTCAAGGCCTGATCTTGGGCAGCTATTACAAGTGCTTCCGATTCTGGCTTCATTCTTCCCCTTTTAAGCCACGTAAATGATTGATATTTATTGATCTGCACCTTGTCCATTCTTTTTAGATATTGTCCGTGGAGTGGTTTGTCTCTCCACGATTTCTTTAACATTTTCTGTGTCTCAATTATTATTATTATTATTATTATTATTATTATTATTACTATTAATTTTCCTTATTGTTATTTAATTTTCCTATATATTCGTGCCTACTATCATTCACGATAACTTCAGTTACTGGTTTTCCATTTTTTTTGTCGACGTCTGCTTTCGTCAACTTCTTTGTGCCTCCTTTACGTGGTGGTTGTCACTACCGCTAAACATTCTCATACTTGAAGGCGTTGCATCGCCAGCATATTACTACTGCTGAAGAAACAATCCTTGTAAATTCAAGGTCTCTCACTGCAATTCACGTTAATGCTATCGAGAGGTTTTTATTGTATAAAATGAATACCAAACGAATGCCGGAGCAGTACCGTACAAACGACCTACGGTTGACCGCGATTTTTCCTTCGTCTTCTTTGTTCTATCCTCTCCCCTTTGCACTTACTACCACACATGTGGGGAGATCTTTCTGGAGTTAAGAGCTCGTCCCGGGTGGGGCAGTGACACTTTCGGGGAGATACCTGGAAATACCCGTATGCACGTGTACGCGCGCGCGCGCGCGCACACACACACACACACACACACACACACACACACACACACATACATACACATACATACACACACACACATACACACATATACACACATACACACACACACATACACACATATACACACACACATATACACACATATACACACACATACACATACACACACACACACACACACACACACACACACACACACACATATATATATATATATATATATATATATATATATATATCCAGATGCGCATGCGCGTATAAGTGCGAGATATTGCGAATCCTGCACCCACGGGTGCTTCCTCTGGCGTCACCATTCCAGATGAGGAATAGTCCGAGTGTGATTCAGCACTTAAAATATTACGTCCGATGACAGTCCCCTTTTTTCTAGCGGGGTAACCGGCCGCCTAAACCGCAGTGTCAATTAAAGCAGGCAGCAAGCCAGTGAGCGGGTACGGGCCTCCAAGGTTACCTCTAAGAGTGTCAGCGACAAAGAGAGAGTAAGTGCCAAGGTTTGCGACTATCACAAAGTCAGAATTTTCCGTCGTTACGTTTTCATTTTTGTTAGTATTTATCTACTGAGGTGGTGGTGTTGTCCTTGAAAAAAAAAAAAGGTTAATGTAGATGTCTTCTTTTCCGTGGTATAAAATTATTTCAATT
This sequence comes from Acheta domesticus, assembly GCA_031308135.1. Classification (NCBI taxonomy): domain Eukaryota; kingdom Metazoa; phylum Arthropoda; class Insecta; order Orthoptera; family Gryllidae; genus Acheta; species Acheta domesticus. The sequence goes on from JAHLJT010009419.1 coordinate 50,928,216, forward strand.
AATACGCTGTTAAATTCTTGACATGTATACGACAGAAATGATGATGGCTAATTCATCAAAAGTAGTTAAATAAAATAAATAAAGATGGTAGAACAAAATACATCAAAATGAAATGCATACTAATTATGAAGTTGCGTAATTAAGTACAATAAATGTGCTACCTGACTCCCATTTTCGGTTCTACTAATTCACATGTACGACTGAGAGTAACACGAGCTAGGTAATGTATTTGTGGAGTTTCCGGAAGTGTGTTGGGTCCAGTTCTGTCAGTCCCGTTCTAGGTCCAGCACAGACACGTAACGAACTTTTTTTCACACTTAGTTTTTTACACTCTCTTATTTTAATTTTTTTACACTCTCGGTTGTGTCAAATGGAACACATTTTAGTTTTTTACAATCTATTATTTTAAATTTAAATTAAGAAAGGCAATGAATAATCGTTCAAGGTAATTACTAATTAAAGTTAATTATAACTCTTGAAGCATAACTAATGAGTCAATGTAAGATTCCATAAGAAAAGATAAAGAAAAAGAAACCTATGTTCAGTAGTTATAAGTATTAATCCAAAATGTAATTTCATCACACTATTCCTGCCAAACAAAAGTGTCCGTTTAGAGGCAATACATGTCATTTTTATAAAACTATATTTGCCGCTATCAACTTATCTTCGCGGTCAAATTACTTCCCTCCTTAGAGCAGAATTAAAAAAGTCAAATCAAGATGGATTCTCCAATCAAATTAATCTTCGTAAGATGAATACCAAAAACAAACGTACCAATAATTCATGACTTGCATCTGAGTTTTTCTCCATCCTTTTTTCAAGAGGGAGTCTAGACCTGATCATTTACATCATACTGGAACATACGATCGCTTGTTTTGTTTCATCGTTTCCTTCATGATCGCAATTAAGGCGCACACCTGCAGGTAGTGCCAAGAAATCATCAAGTAAAGAGGACTAGGAAATGACTGACGGAAATTACGCTGGCGGGCGTGGTAATAAGGAAGTAAAATTGTTAGTAATTTTTAAAGTGGAAACTAAGAACGTCACTTAGCCCGTCAAACTTGCTGTATTCATCACTTAGTTATCTGAACCTTTGATTGTCCATTCACGCACGCATGACATGCTTTTAAATCTACACGTTCGGTGCAGGAATTGTTTGTTTGATAATATTACACATTAGAATAATACTTGCCGTTACTGAACATTTCGCTTGATTAAGATTTGGGTTCTTTATTCTGCCACCTCTGGTCAGCAGTACAATCACAACGATTAGTGCATATGCTTATTTGTCGAACTGAATCAATGCACCATATACTGCAGCCGTACTAATAGTCAGCTCGTACACATACTTTAAAATCTGAAGTAGGTTTAAAGTTTCTTGTTTTTAACCATTAACTGACCCCAAGACCATAATGCATAGCAGGCTTACTAATCTAATAACAATGCCCCTTTAACATACGGCGTCACACAACTTGCGTTAACTTCACAATTATGAAGAGCATACAATAACAATAATTATGAAATGCTCAGCCACTGGGTTTTAAAATCTGAGCAGACAAAAATACATTTAAGAGGTAAGATGGTGAGCTTCATAGTAATCTGCAATAACGTATCGTCACTTGAGATATCTTAAGGTGAACTAAACACTACTACAGAAATATTGGGAAAAGGTTGCTTCGAAAACATTTGCCTGGGGATACGTTTCTTAACAAATCCTTAATGTTCCGCAATAAAATAATTCAAGAAAAATAGCAAGTGTATACACTGCTGTTCTCCAAGTATGGAATAGGTGTCACTATAGTAAATACGTTCCTTGACACACAACTAGAAAATTTAGTTCAGAAAAGCTTTCCGGAATTGACTGAATATCAACGTCAATCAATATTGGGAAAAGGTTGCTTCGACAAAATTTGCCTGGGGATACGTATCTTAACAAATCCTTAATGTTCCGCAATAAAATAATTCAAGAAAAATAGCAAGTGTTTACACTGCTGTTCTCCAAGTATGGAATAGGTGTCACTATAGTAAATACGTTCCTTGACACACAACTAGAAAATTTAGTTCAGTAAAGCTTTCCGGAATTGACTGAATATCAACGTCAATCAATATTGGGAAAAGGTTGCTTCGACAAAATTTGCCTGGGGATACGTATCTTAACAAATCCTTAATGTTCCGCAATAAAATAATTCAAGAAAAATAGCAAGTGTTTACACTGCTGTTCTCCAAGTATGGAATAGGTGTCACTATAGTAAATACGTTCCTTGACACACAACTAGAAAATTTAGTTCAGAAAAGCTTTCCGGAATTGACTGAATATCAACGTCAATTAATATTGGGAAAAGGCTGCTTCGACAAAATTTGCCTGGGGATACGTATCTTAACAAATCCTTAATGTTCCGCAATAAAATAATTCAAGAAAAACAGCAAGTGTTTACACTGATGTTCTCCAAGTATGGAATAGGTGTTACTATAGTAAATACGTTCCTTGACACACAACTAGAAAATTTAGTTCAGTAAAGCATTCCGGAATTGATTGAATATCAACGTCAATCCACCATATCTTTTTATAAGCATCCGTTAAACTCCATCCATGACTTCCGTAGAAAATATGGAACCTAAACCATTATCATTATCATCATTCCCGTTCCTGAGCTCTGTTTAAAGGCATTATAAGCAAAACAGTACTATCCATCTACCAGAACTGTGTCATTAGAATTTGACAATGTAGACTTTAGTTGCACATTGGTTAGACGCAAACGCGTGTTATGAATAAACGCAAGAGAAAAGTTCCATACTCAGAAAACGAACAGGTCTGAAGCGGAATTCGACGAGATCAGGTCAAGAACTACACCACAGATAAGTGTCGGAAAACTATAAAGAAATGTCGTTTGCGCGAAACCATGCTCGGAAAAGTTATCGCCGGCCTGAAGTCTCTTACGGTCTTTTCATGCGAAATCAATATCTTATCGGTGTCACTACCTACTTTCAGCATCGTATCTCGAGCACTTAATAAATAAAAACGGGACGTATCATGCACCACTCCTCTGTATCAATAAAAAAAACGCATAAAACGGGTGGCCGACCAAAAGACGCAAGACAACGATGAATCATTTGGTATACAACGTGATGGGATGCAGGCACGGAAAGGTAATAGATGGTTACCAAATTCAACTCTACAGCCTCTAATCAACATTGTAATAAAATATTGTTCCTTCGTGAACCACATTATAATAATATAACTTCAATTTGAATAAAAAAATAATACAACGTAATCGAACAACATAATTCGCTTTATGTGGTGTGAAGAAATTATTTTGAAATACGTCTTGCGTGTCCGTAAAAGGTGACAAGTACACGTATATTAATTGAGGATCATTATAATTATCACTATTTCTACAATGCAAATTATTTAAAACTCTCCAACATTTTTGAAAACATTCTTTACTCTTTGTGGTTGAAACGTTGGGCGTGATAGTGTGGAGTCTTAGATAACTAACACACCTGCTATTCACCATTATCAGTTTTAGTGGCTACTAATGCAAACAATTTGTACATATTAACACCAGGAACAAAAAGTAATTGTAGCAGCGTTGTGAAAAGCATGCTTGTGATGTACATACTGGTGTGTGCGCGGATGTACATTTAGGGTTTATGTGACTGATTACGACTCGACTGTCCTTTCAAAAATAAGCTGGCGCTAATGCCATTCGATTCCTGAATTTCCAATTAATCTCATTACTGCGCAAAGTGTTAAAATGTACCTTAATAAGCAATTCGTTTCATGAAAATAACATCTACCATAGCTACAGAATTTGCTTAAATTCTTTTTAAATTAAAAAAGCAGGAAATCGGTACGAAGAATACATCGCATGTCTATAAAGTGTTTTGATTCAGAAAAAAATAATTTCATTTAGTTATCCATCTCAATGTTTGAACTAAGTATAACATTAAACAAGTACATAACATGTTAATTATTATTGATATAATTTACAGATTACTTTTCAATAGAATCTTAATGTTGCGACGCGCAGTTTAGAACAATTCATCAGAAAATAACCTTTTCATGATCGACTAGAACGGTTTTGAAAACCTCATTGCTTCAAGAAATTAGTCACATTTTACTTGAATCTCCCCCTCCTCCATGCCTTCAAACTAATCTTCGGATGTGATAGGAAATATGCGGAACTATGATTCATTTAAATTTCTGAATGCCACTTCGCCACTTCGATTTTGATTAGTGGTACAAACGTTTATTTACAAAAATGCATTCGTTGAGTAACATTCTTCTATTTGCATGCATTGTGAGAATCTACCAGCGTACCTCCTTCCTTTCTTGTTCATGGAAATACCAGCTTCAGATTACTAAGATGTTTAATCAACCAGACAGGGAAGACAGACCACGGGATTCTCCACGAGTGTGACACGTAAAAGTTCACTATAATATTTCAGCAATAAGAGGAAATTTCTTCCAATCTAGCACTCTTATGCCTGAGACTAAGAATTACGAGTATATTTGATGGCTTCTCTGAACTTTTTAGCTCCTTTTAATTACATTAGAAGTAAGGTTTATAATTTATGCTAACACAAAATTCATAATAAAATTTAACAAAGTTTTGAACGCACATTATACCTGATACACAATTCACAATACGGTCGCACGATAGTTATAACTTATCGTGAGTACTCTTTAGGCTTCAATATGAGCGATCTGACTATGCGTGCAAACAGTCAGTGACCGCCACAAACCCTCGTGTGATATCCCGGCCACCTGGCGAGACTCACATTTCATGGGCGATGTTTGTAACATGCTACCAGAGTTTGAAACGTGACTGTTCGTCACAATGCCATACTACGGTTATTTGTGGAGGCCAAGTCGATTGCTGTTGATCTTGGCTCACAAGACTCAAGAGAAAGCAAAAACTTCACTTCCTGTGAACAAGAGCGAAGGAAAGTATGATGTCAGAAAGAAGAAGACCCAACCTTCAAACATATGAATACACACCAGTATACTGAAAATTGCATTATAAAACTCCTAAACTTTCTCCGATTGATTTTTCGAAATTGACGTGTAAATTTCTATAAAATATTAAATAAATGATGACGTCTTTGTAGTCTTTTCTTCCATTTGAACATACAAATAGGATAGTGATTGTATGTTTAAATCTGTTTATCGCTTATGTTTATCTCTTGAAAGCCATTAAAATTTCATGTATTTGTAAACAATAATGAGACATATTGAAATGATCGTAATATCGGCATTATTTTAGTATTACTTCAATATTTAATATTACACGTTCCATTGAAATTGAATAAAAAATTGTACTATTTTAATATTATGAATATTATTTTTTAATTACACTACGGCATCTTACGTCTTTACGTCTTTGTGTAGTGTATGATGACATATACCCTTTCTGAATTAGGTATTTGCTTCGTGCATACATCGTGTAATCGTTCTGACTTCTCACGAAATGTCATCGCAAAATGAATATTTCGCCGGCCCCGTGCGAGTGTGTTCTTGCGTCGAACGCTCGCGCGGTGAATAGCAGTTGCTGTTTCCATGCATTCTCTGCCGGCATATGTGCCAACGGACGCAACAGACAAGCCACTTGGCATTCCTGCGGTCACTGCAGCCCTGGCACTCTCTCCCTTGAAAGTGACGGGGAGAATCCGTTACAGCAGCGACACTCCAATACGAGAATTACGTAATAAAGAAATCTCCCTGTTGTATTTGAGAAATCCTGTAATGTGCCATTACGACAGTTTGTGGTGGATCCAAAAAGGGCGGAGAAACATGATTTCCATGTGTGTTGGTAGATTTTTTCATTGATACAGTGTGGTAAAATACGCAAGGTCTGGACGAATGTCCTGGACTTCAAAGTGACTACAAAAATACGAATGTCTTGGACTACAAAGTGGATCATCAACATCCAGAGGCTCACTGAGGCTCCATGAGTATCATCTCCCTCACCCGGTGAGCCAATCGCAATATCAGATCGTAAGGCATTCATATCCACCAGCGTAGCACATTTGCCTTCCCCCGCTAATACTACAAAATCCCTCTTAAATATTTTTTGGATCTGTCCCTGACAATTAAGCTAGATTCAATCGATATTTTTGTGAGTAAATTACAGTTTAAGATGAAAAGCTATCTGAAATTCAATACTTCTAAGTAGAAATGACTTTTTCGATGTGATTTTGATGAACTGTTTTGTGGTTCCAGAAATTTGTCATGCTTTTCTTTTATTACCGTACATTGACAAATGAAAAGTTTGCTTTAATTTGGAATTGTAATATTTATTTTAGCATTATATAACTCTAGCTAGCACATTTTTCTAGCATGTTTAATCCTTCAAAATTACAATTGTCATATGACCTCCCATGCCAAATCCAATTAGAGTACTAGTATAGTGAAGCATGTTCAAGAAAATAATTGGCAGAATGAATGAATAATTTGTATTCCGCAACGAATTGAATCAGCGCAAGATATCAAATTATCTGTCACGTTACTGACTCAACAATAATATTCATTCTGAATGTCAGGAAGTAACGGAACAGTCATATCCGATGTATCATAGGATTCAGTATCAATTACAGTGTGATTTTCTACAATCACTCTTTCGTATGCAGTTTCTCTATATCCGGGCCACGTGTACTCCGTTTGGATAAGACCAAAGAGTTACAAAAGTCGTTCAACAAAAACGCTAATTTTTTTCTTGTAAAACGCTGAATTAGACACTACTGACTGCGTTATACGGACTAAGCGACTACAAACTAAGAGTTGTTGAAATCTAAGTTAAAAACTACAACAACAACAAAGCCAACAACAGAAACAACAACAACGCCAGCAACAGAAACAACAACAACAAAGCCAACAACAGCAACAACAGCCATAAACAGCAACGACAAAGACAACATAAATAACAAAGACAACAATGGCAACAACAAAGCCAACATCGGCCGCAACAAAGCCAACATCGGCCACAACAAAGCCAACATCTGGATGATCTTGGCTGTCCGGGTGACGCCGCGTCGAAAGCTGCCGCGTCGAAAGCCTACGACTTCATCAACGCCAACATCGGCCACAACAAAGCCAACCACAGCAACACCAAAGCCAATAGCAGCAACAGCGACAACAACGCCGGCAGCAGCAACAACGCCAGCAGCAGCAGCAGCAACAACAACAAAGACACAACTACCACAAAGACGGCCATAAATGCAAAGCTAGGCTCAGCGCACCCCTTTCTGCGAGCGCCAGCGGCACACCGCAACCCCGAGGAGCTCCCCGGCCCGCGGAAGCGGCCTGCCGTGCGCCACCTGCCGCCGCCGCCCGCGGCACGCGTGACTCAACGCACACGCCCACGCGCGGCGACGCGTGCGCCCGCCTCCGGCCCCGGCCACGGCCGCCTTTGCCCCCCAGGCAGCTGGCGACGTGGTAGACGTCGTGCCGGCGGCGGCGGCGGCGGCGCGGCGCGGCGCTCAAGACTATCGCTGGTGGCCGTATGAAAGACAGCGGCGCCTCTTCAGACGGGGCACAGTATTTCCGAAGACTACGGAAGCTTTAAAAAGAGGAAGTATAAAAAGTTGAAGAGGAAGATTAAGAAAGAAAAATAAGACACAATTAAGAAAGAAGCTTGAGTACAATAAGAAAGAGAAAAATAAGGAAAGAAAGAAGAACAAGAAGGAGCTTTTTTTTATTTCGGTTGCGGATTTTAAAATGTTAATCAAGCATTAAGGGGGAACAGAGGGACAGGGAAAGAAAAAGAGTGTGCTTGTGTGTGTGCTTGTGTGTTTGCTTGTGTGTTTGCTTGTGTGTTGCTTGTGTGTTGCTTGTGTGTTTGCTTGTGTGTTTGCTTGTGTGTTTGCTTGTGTGTGTGCTTGTGTGTGTGCTTGTGTGTGTGCTTGTGTGTGTGCTTGTGTGTGTGCTTGTGTGTGTGCTTGTGTGTGTGCTTGTGTGTGTGCTTGTGTGTGTGCTTGTGTGTGTGCTTGTGTGTGTGCTTGTGTGTGTGCTTGTGTGTGTGTGTGTGTAAGGAAGAGAGAAAGAAAGAGGGAGACCTATGAGTGATGGCCACAACCCGTAACCTATTAATGGAAGGTTGTGAATTTTCCCCAGTCACAATTTTCGTATCAGTCACACATAATTAGGTGAAGATAAATTACTGACATCTGGAAAACAATTATTTTGTCAAATAAGCAATAAACTGAAACAAAGTCCTTGGAATGAAACCAATATTATCTCCAAAATTCCTTTATCTAACGATAATACTTAGTCTTCACAGAGTTACGATGTTGACACTAAAATGTCCACGGATTTCCGCTACAATCGGTTTTTGCGGATTACGCGTTTCTGATAAGTTAACTTATCACAAGACCGATTAGACCGCACGATTTCGTCGCAGCTTCTCAAAATTAGGCGAGAATAAACTGAGTCCCATAAACTGTTTGACTTCTTACACACAATAATATTGTTAGTGTACTAAAATTAATACAGAACGTGCTAATATAATTGCTTGAACAATGGCCCTGCACGAATGAGCGAGACGACAATGATAGCGTGTCACGTGCGGAGCATTCACTCTGGCGTAAATGGGTTAAGCGAAATATCAAAGAAAAGTAGAACCATAGATTTCAGACTTTTAGTTTCCCTGTGCCAATAGTCTTCGCAATTAACAAATGAAATTTGTTTCATTGTATATAGGAAACCACAAAATGGTGACATTCGAGTATAATCGAATGGACAATACATTGACGATGAGAGTGTGCACAAGGCATGAACACTTGAAAATATTACAGAATAAAAAATATGAAATATATTGGGAATTAACATAAAAGTGAATTACATATATCAAAATATTCCATTTAAAATAAAATTCCTTCTTGAGATCACTTTAAAGACAGTAGATTATAGTCCTGAACTTCATTATGAGAAGTAAACAAATAATTGACAATTGCCTGCTCTCACTTGCAAGTTTATGGATACAAAGCGATATCTAATAGGGCACATGAAGTCTGTAATTTGATACTAATAGAATGTAATTTTGTTACTTCTGGAGAGGAGGTCTGTGCTTTGACATAGACTCGAGGTGTCGCCAAACGATGAAGAGTTTAATCCGAAAACAGCTATTCCGACCAACTGGAAACCCCGCCCACCTCACCCCGGCACCCTCCTAGTACTAACGACATGGGTATCGCAAAGAAACAGAATAGTTAATCGGTTAATAGTTTCCAGTCCTACACTAGGACTAGCGAGGTTCCACTCGCTCCTGCAGGAGGGCACAATTGAAGTAGCGTCGTGCCCAGTGGCGTGGCGTCGGCCCAGCGTCCTCCGAAAGAATTCCCCTCACGTGCTGTCGCCTAGCCTTGCACTTTCGCGCCAAGTTTATCGATGCGAACCGATCTCTAACAGAGTTCACGACGTTAATAAATCGATACAAACGGAATGGAATGTTGTTACTTCTGGTATGGAATGCAGTACTTTGACATTAGTCGAGAGGGCCCCAACCAATGGAGGGTTTATTACTCGTATTTTGATCGCTTAGGCAGAGGTCCTTCTGGAACAGTCGAGGATCAGAGCCAGAGTCAAAACAGACATACAAAGACTAATCAAGGCTCATCCGAACATAGTTGTGGACTAACCCGGGACTCTGCCCGTCTCACCACTGCACCCCCCTCCCATAGTACTAACGCCAAGAAACAGAAACTGAATAGGAGTTTTCAATCCTACACTAGGACTAGCTAGGTTCCACTCGCTCCTCCAAGGTGGCTTAGCTGAAGTAGCGGGCCGCGGCGTCCGCCCAGCGTCCTCCGAAAGGATTCCCGACGCGTGCCGTCGCGTAGCCTTGCACCCCTGTGTAAGGGTGCGAGTCGCTGGCGTCAACAGCATGCGCCTTGTGCGCGCGTGACCTCAGACAATCGGCCGTTGCGGCAACTCGTCCCTGCGACGCACCGCGCCGCCGCCCGCAGCGCGGAGCTTGTGCCTGCACGTGAGGAGGCGCCGCTAATTGGTCGGTCGCCTCTTGCGTAAGGAGGTGCAACGCTGCAGGACTGTGAGAGCCGGTGCGGCGAGCAAGCGGCGGTACACGCGCGGAAGACGCGGGAAAAGGAAGACGCGTGCGTCAAGGTAATGATGTTTTTGTCTCCAAAAAGTGTTTTCGCTTTTGGAGTACACCCCTTCGCAAAGAAGCTTGTGTTGAATGGATACATAATTAAGGATCAAACAAGAAGAAAAAGAAGAAGAAGCCGGCCGCCGCAAAAGGTTGCGGCAACTGTCGTCTGCGCCAAGGAGGCTGCAGGTTCGAGTCCTGCGTAGGCATGGTCGTATGTGTGATTGTCCCTTCATTCCTCATCATCCTATCACCTCATAATCAACACTTCAAAACGTAACGACCTTGTCGTAGAGAGGGATACAGCTTAAAAACTGATCTCAAAAATTGCACACGTTAATCGTGTAGCGTGGTGAGTAATGGCCGATACGCCAATAATAATAATAATAATAATAATAATAATAATAATAATAATAATAACAACAACAATAATAATAATAATAATAATAATAATAATAATAATAATAATAATGCCGAGATCCGATGGCCGAGATCGCTAAGAAGTAGTGTCGTAGCAATCACGGACCAGAAAATCGCGGGATTAACGATGACGGAATCTCCAGAACTGACGATAATTAGCTTAAATTTGCCCACAATTAAGTTATTGTTATGGGAAGTGTCGCAATACGGAATGATTTTTCAAAAATTCTACATTTCTCAATTTTTTTTGCTTTTGAATTTACAATTGTGCATTTGCACGCTTACTATTAAGGGTATCAAAGGTTAGTACTAAATAATCAAGCACTGGTTGATTTTTGTTTACAGCTGTGAAACATGTGAGGGGATTATGGCGGGTCGAAGAAGTTTCTGGGGAGGTTTCTAATACTACTTACTTTTAGTTTCTCTAGTTAGAAGTGCAATAGAAGAAATTTGATTACAAAATTTAAGAGCTAGTTGTGTGAAGGTAATAGCAAAGCAGATAATAGAAATGCATGAGTTCGTTACGAATGTAACAGGATGCTTGGTGACAGACCATAGTAAACTAATTTTGAGAGTCTGAAGTTTTGATTGTGAGATTGGGCTGCTGATCCCCAGATGTGGCTTACGCAGATGAGCATGCATCTGTCTGATCATGGATTTGTAGAGATCGATACCAGTATGGCCAGGAGAGATGGCTCAGTGCATCAACTGATGTAACTGCAGTCCCTCTGACCGGGAGGTCCTAGGAGAGTCCCGACGGCGGCAGGATTTTCGACACTAGCTTTTCAGCTAGGTCGAATGCAGTCGCTGTCTGGAGGAGAATTCTAGCGACCGGCTGCTCTGATCGGTAGTTTTCCGTGGTTTCGCCGATCAACACCAGGCGAATGCCGGAGCAGTACCCTAACAAACGGGCCACGGACCGCGCGCGATCTTCCCTTCCTCTTCCTTATCCTCGTCCTATCCTCACCCCTTACACACAACTTCCACTAACATGCACTACACTACCACACATGCCGGGAGATCGGTCGGGAGCTGAGAGTTTGTCCCGGCTGGGGCGGTGCCCCGCTGCTGGGAGATGCCTGGTTGAGAGGAAAACCCCGCTAGTCGACGGTAGGTCGGCGCCGGATCACGCCATCCAGCGGGGAAAAGATCATCGCCACCTCCCGGTGAAAAACACGCACTACACTTACGGGACTAACGACCTCTGTACTTGACGCGCTCGGAATCACGAATCAATCTTCTCGAGACATCGGCTGAATTCCATCTATGCGATTTCGCTGGTTTCGAAAATCCTGCTACGGTCGGAACTCGAACGCTGGGACCTCCCTGTCCGGGGTAAGTAACTCGTAGGCACCTCCGTTTAGATTTCGTTTTGTAGGCAAATTCCTAGTTTACTTATTTTAATGCAAAGGTACTAAAATATTTCTGTACCTCGGAGGTAAAAGTTTCTTTGGCACATTAACCCTGCATTAAAGGAGATCAGTTTAAACATTCTTTTGTCCCAATGAAAGTGGACATCATATACTGAGCGCCTTTTACTTCGTTAGTAATGACTTTTGGACATATGTCTCTTTACCTAGTGAAAGAACAATGAAATTGAAGCAAGCTTCCTAAAATTTATTCTATTTTAGCAAATGTGGACCTAATCTTTCTCTTCCGAGGCAGAGAATTGTGAACACATTTCGTGACTTTATGATATCTAGGAACCAAATTTATAATTCCTAAAATGTGTACTTCATCATTTAAGCCTAAAGATACCAATTCGTTCTGAAAAGCTTAATTTTTTTTGTTTTTAAGGGCAAGTTTAACTAATGGGCAAGAAAAGATATTCGGAAGCGTTAATAGGCAGAACATACATCAGAATCTGAAATCTCTTTTAAATAAATATCCAAATTACCTGATCACAAATCCTTTAGAATTTACATTTGTGTTATTTTTCAGTTTGTTTTCTTATCTATTTTCTAAAGCATTTTGGAGTAAAACAAAACGTTTGTGAAACAGTTCTGCCCTAGCCATCAAGTGGTGCCTTAAACACTTCGTACAATTGTTTAGGGCACCTCTTGACCGATAGTCTTTGCTGACATCCACGACTGTTTTCGTTCTACTGCATTACGACGTAAAATCCTTGGGAATAATGGAACAGGTAGCGTCAGCGACTCGTACACATGGCAATGAGAGGCGGAAGCCTAAACTCGCGAACCGCATTCTTGAAAGCGGTCCGCTTAAGACAGTGGTGTCAAAGTCTTCTACTGGTGGCAATGGCACGCGTCGTGGCACCGTAGCATGCCACGCGCTTTTCTGCGTAACTAGCGTCGGGAAAGGGAAGTATTAGTAACCCCACTGTTTTAGAATAGGGATGGTGTTTTCTGGTGGCGGGGTAATGAACTGTGTGGAGGGGTGATTTCGTCGTGGCACTCGTGCCACGGACTCCCGCTCGTGGCATCGACCTTGACAACACTGGCAGAAGAGATTGCTGGAAGTGCGGCTTGGGCTGGGCTGCGTAGGGGAAGGAGGAGGACGAGCTGAAGCCGTGGGAAAAGGAAGACATGGTTTCAGGAAGGATGCGCATTATGTCATCAGCAGTAGGGTAACGTGAGGGGGGGGGGCAATATGGACATGAATGGATAATATAGTAATAAAATGGCATTCTCTTTCACTTATTTCTTTTTTACTTACCTTACTTACTTATCCTTTTCCAATTGATAAATAGAAGAAGAAATGTGTATTTCGGTCAAAGTTTGAGAATAAGAAATAATAGATCCCGCGTAATGGACACTATTTGCAATGGACAAAACAGCTGCAGATTTTATTTCATAGTATTGCTGACGAATTAAGAAACAAGTGGAATCTACAAATATTCTTGGCAAATATAGCAAAATCAGAGCTTAAAAAAAACCCTACGAAACTAGCTTATAAATTACTATGTATGGTCTCAATATGCAGGAAAAATTGATGATGATGATGATGATAATATTATTATTATTATTATTATAATTATTATTATTATTATACTTGTAAACTTGTAAGACGAGTCTACTTGTAGACGTTGCTGTACCTTGTGATCAAAACTTCGTAACCAAGAATGCACAGAAACGTCTTAAATACAACAGTTTGGAAATCGAGATCAGTCGAATCTGGGGCGTAAAAGCTCCTGTCGTCCCCATAGTTATCGGAGCTCTGGGATTTGTTCCGCAAAATTTGTGTAAGAACTTGGCTAAACTTCCAGGTCGTTCAAAAGACTGGAAAGCGCAAGAAATTTCTTTATTCGGAAGAGCTCATATTTTGCGCAAAGTACTGTAGAGGTACCGACAGTCCCTTGATCTGCTCCTTAGGTGGCTGGTTGCAACCTAGAGTAGATTTTATTTTCAGCAGACTCATATCATCTTTAGTCGTGATATAGAATAATAATAATAATAATAATAATAATAATGATAATAATGATAATAATAATAGATAACAATAATTCAGTTGAAATTTGGAGCCTGCGTGGCTGCAGGCCGCATGTACAGCGCAAACCTATGAACACAATCGACGGGAGCTGTGGTGCGGGTATTCGGGCGCGGTGGTGGATTAACACATTTAACCAGACAAAGCACGCTGTGTAGGAATCCCACCGGTAGTGGCCCCGATAACACGTAAACAAAAAGTTGTTAATTCACAGCAGTTTGTGTGTGTAAGTATGTTTTGATGGTTGGTACGAGTCCTCGAAAGGTTGATGTGCGAGAATAATAAGGAATTATTGGTAAACTATTGTAATATTAATTATTGAAGTTTAAGTCTCCAGTTCTAAAGTACAAGTATATTTTTTATTAACTACCAACATTTGTACGAATTTAAAAGACACGTTTTCAGACTTTTATAAACAGAATTTTACAATTGCAAATCTTTTGTTTAATTTATTTTCTAATATATTTTAATTACATAAGTTTAACGCTTCTATATTACTTCGTATTAAGGTTTTCCAAAGTTTCCTCATGCCTAGGGCTCCATGAGTCTGTCATTTGGACCCTCTACGAATCTGCTTGTTTAAATTAAATGTAGCTCCTTATTCGACTGTCGGCAAGTCTAAAAGGAACAAGTTAAACTTATCCCTAAGTTATCATCTGAGGAGATTCAAATGACCAGCAGTGGCGGTGGTAACTGCTTCCTAGGAAGAAGGAACAGAATATTTTTAGAAAAGGGAGCATCGTTATGCGGCTTTTCTGGAGGAGGTTGAAGACGCCCTTTAAATTTTCCTTTGAAGGGACGAGGATCAAAACACCAAAAAATCATTTTACGGATTTTTACTTCCACGAATTTTTGGAAGATTTAATGCCCGAATGAAAAGCTGCAAAACAGCAATTTTCAACTTTGAACACAACTTTAAAACTGTAAAAAATGCAGATTAACTATAAACGAAAAAAGTGGACTCCAAAATAATTGTCTCATTAGTTTTCTCATTACATAAAAATGCTCGTGCACAACGAGGGGGGGGGGATGTTTTGAGAGGAAAGGCGCAGAATTACAGTTTCCCACTGATGACCTTTGCGGTTGTAAGTGATGTTATATGACCACACACAATTCATCTATTCATATTAATTATGTCATCTTTCTGTACAGAATAACATTTTTTCAAACTACTTTCATCTGGGACTTTCGTTTCAGCAGGAACAAAAATCGCTGGTAACGTGTCGGAAATTATCTATCTAGTCTTAGAATATAAGCCAATTTTTTTACTCATCAGATATCCCCTTTAATTCTTTCTGCACTGTAACACAAGAAAACATCTATATTTCACGAGAGGGGACATTTCATTATTTAATATTTCACTAGATGATTATATATCATGTAATATTTCGTACCAAGACAAAAGAAATCCTGAGATCAGATATAATTGATATATTTTTTACCCTTTTCTAATATTTTTTTTATAGATTGAATTGTCGGTTGATTAAGTTCTCCACTTGGAAATATCTGTCAATTTGTTGTTTCAGTGATTTATCGGCTCTATATAAACAAAACTAGGCAAACACTGAATTAAAACAAGCGAATCCTGCAATTTCCGACTTTGCACGCTACCTTTTTTCTACGACTCGAGAATTTTGGATTTGTATTCTACGCGTGTGTGAGCGCGCGTGCATGTAAGTGCATTACAAAAAACAGCAACGCATTTCGAATAGCACATGTCTTCGCAAAAGTTTTTACTAATGTATATTTGTCTGCTTCCACATGAATCGAAAACAAATGCAATGAATTTTCAATTTCATGATATGTGCTCTTCCGATCTCTTTTCGAGACCAGAAAATCACAGTCCCAATTGTGATGCAACATCAAACGATGCGAACGTGTCCGAACGTGAATGAACGTGTCCGAACAAGCAACTTTCGCGTGTAGTTCATTACAAACAACAGTCAAAAAGTTCACGAAAACATGAACTGTAAACATCGAGCAGTTTTCGCGTGAATTCTCATCACTGTGCTAACTCAGACACAAGAAAACATCTCACCAAAGAACTGACATCCTGGGAACTTTCCCGCTGAAAAGGAAATCCTGCATTTTACATCTGCCCCTATCCGTCAAGTCATCGACCAGAAATATGATATGAGACGCGTATATTCAAGAACATCGATAACGTCAGCTGTAGGATAGCCTGCAAGCTCGGGTATCGTCTGGGAACGCGTATTCTGAACTGTGAGTCATCGCAGGATATCCAACAACACCGGGGAAAAGATCAAAAACAAGAACTTATGACGTGTCAGATTTGGCGGCAGCCCCTTCTTTGTTCGAGACGTGTTAGAGGTCTCGCCGAACCTCTGCCACCGCCCATATGCGCTCCGCGGAGACTAATTCTAACGAAGCAAAAACTAAATCAATTCAAGGTGAAAAACCGGTAGAACAGAATTGTGAAGAAGCTGATGACGGAATACAGAGGGGAAAAAACTGTTCGGAAAGCCTTGAAGAGTTGACAGAGCAGTATTGTGCATGATTCTGCATTAAATAGTTTTATATTGATTTTTGCATTGGATGGAACGACCAACAGCACAGAAGAATGACGTTGTCACACATTTCCTAAAAAACACAGTAGACGAGAAACCTCCCATAAAGCCAGTTTCACGTACGTGTCGCCGTCAGTTGTAAAAACATAAAGGTTTACAGCTCGCAGAACAAGCGAAGCTGTTCTAGAAACAAGGATCTCCACAGAAGCGCATCTTACGCTAGCAACAAAGAATAATTCACTTACAGGTCAGGCGAGTCCACCGCAACGAAATACCACAATAATCCACGCAGCGCGTTCAGGAAGGTCGGCGCCGCAGCAAGAACGCAAACAGAGCGGCGACGTTGCTCAAACACGGGCGGGCTGCGGGTCGGCGTTCGCCGGCCGTTGAGGTCGTTCCTCCACGAAAAGCACTGCACT
Organism: Acheta domesticus; assembly: GCA_031308135.1. Taxonomy (NCBI): domain Eukaryota; kingdom Metazoa; phylum Arthropoda; class Insecta; order Orthoptera; family Gryllidae; genus Acheta; species Acheta domesticus. The sequence continues at coordinate 50,945,133 of JAHLJT010009419.1, forward strand.
CGCGCACCGCACACTCGCCCCGCAGCCGGCGCTGGCCTGCCCACTCGCACAGCTGTCAGGCGGCGACTGGCGCGCGAGCGGCGAGGCCACCGCCGCCGCCGCCGCCGCCGCCGCCGCCGCCGCCGCCGTCGCGACGCCGGCCCCCCGCGGCCACCGCGCCGCGGTGGGGGGACGGGGCGTGGCGGGAGGCGGCGGCGGCGGCGGCGACGCAGGCGGTGGTGGCTGCGGCGGCCGCATACAGTAGGAAGCAACGCGCTTTTCCAAGGACTTCCAAGGCGCCGCCGTGACGTCCATGAGGGGCGTCACTCGGAATCGGTGGTCGCTCGTGCCGGTTGTGGTGACATGTTTGCGATGCAACCGAAATTTTTCGTTATCTCCTCTATAGAGTATGCGAACGAACAATGGCAATTTTCATAGGCGTGCGTGGTGGGGGGGACAGGGGCAGAGGCGTATCTAGGTATTCAAGCGCCCAGGGCCAGCATAGAATTTGCCTCCTGTAGGATCCTTCAAATTAGGGGTGTTGTCATTTATTTTAACGGTTATACTCAAGCCTGCTGTGTCGCGCCCATGGCACGTGCCATGTCTGCAATACCGTAGATACACCTCTGGGCAGGGGGGACATGGCCCCCCTGAAAATTTGGAAAGGGGTGCAGTGCCCTTACGTAATAAAACATTTGATTTCCGATTATACGATCCTGATTTTCTCCTTCTTAAGCTAATATTTTGGGGAATTGATGAACATTTGGGGGAAAATGCTTTCTAATACATCTGGCAACCAGTCAATGTTTCAACATAAAATAATTTCTATTTGTTAATTGTGTAGTTAAAATTCATAATTTCATTCTATGTAGAGTAGATTTATTTATTTATTAGAAATATATCCCATACGTAAATTTAAAAAATAAATCATAGAAAAGGGGCTTCAGAAATGTGTCCCCCTTGTTGTTTGAGATTCCGCACGCTAAGAACAGTTTTCTACCCTTTTATAAGAAACCAAATAATGTCGTTAGTGTGCTATTGCTGGAGAGGGAATAACCCTCAGCCTTGTATGAAACAGATTTAGGACGAAGAAAGTCTGAAAAGTATTCTGTAAGCAAAGAGCAGGCGCTGATACAACCCACTGTACGTAACAAGCTGCAATACGCGTTACCACGGCAATTCAGAAAACTCAGAAACGACGCGTCCTAGGCTCTAAAAATAAAACTTTCGTGACAGGGGAACGAGTTATGCGGAAATACCAAAAATTTTACTTTTTGAATGTTCTCTTAATTTTTGGAGGGTATCTCCATTATGCCGACCAGGATTGCCGAGGTGGCTGAGAGCGTATGCCGACTCAGGGCTTCGGTCCCAAGGGCCGCGGGTTCGAGTCCCGCCATGGGCATGTTTGTCCCTTATCTCTCATGTATGAGTTATCGCGGAGGGCCTCGCATTCTGCTGACTCCAGATCGGAGGAACCCGCGAGAATGTTGGTGTCTTTGTATGGTCGAATGTGTGTCCCATCGGGACGAAAAGGGTAACCGGGTGTCGGTTGGTAAAAGCCAAAAGGGGAAAAAAACAACCACCATTCTGTAGCAAAGGATGTCAGAAACGATCGAAGTTACGATCCAGTATGAAGAAGCTGAATGCATTATAAGAAAATATAACTTTTAACACAATATTTAAAAAGTGAGGAATTTTCACACTGGCCCGACTAATTTATTTATGTATTTATATTGTAGCAATATGTATTATGTATCGCTGAGTGGTCGCTGGTATGACTGTTCACATCGTTAACGACATTGGGGTCTTATTCTTTATCTAACGAGTTAAATCCGACGTAGCGAGATCAGTGAACGAAAGCGAAGAGTAAGTGGCGGGAGTAATGGTGTTCTGTTTACGTAGGTAGTTCAAATGACAATGGAAAATTATGCGTTGCATACGCTCATGGATGTTTTTTTTAATGGCATACGGTGAAGGCCGGAGCCTCGACACCCAACGTCGACACGCGTAGCAAAGCCTGAAAAGTAGTCGATTCATATCAAAAGTAGTCAAGGCTTACTTACGAAATGAAAATATAAAGTTTGGTACGAGTTGTATGAACTCGTAGGAAAGAACAATGAGGGATATAGTGTCGGTTATTGCGGATGAGAGTTTTGTTGAGGAGCGACTGGATTGTGTTCGCTACACAATGGACGCCTTAATGTAGCCTGGAAGTATTAACATGACATTCTGGTTATAAAACCCAATTAGTAACGACTTCAGGTTATTGGAAGTTTGGCGAAACCTTGGGTAACGTACTTGAGCGAATTATTCGGTGGTTCTCAAGTAAGGGAAGAAATCCACGGAATTGGAGAAGATAACATCTGCCGATTGATTCTGGTTTCATGAATTCACAAATAATATATTTGCTTTGTGTTTGATTTATTTAAATTACCTCAAGAGTGAGGCCAACAGTGACGTTTGTGACAACAGTGACTTTTGGTGAGTGGCGTTACAGCTGTAGTCGAATTTATTGGCGTTCAAATGATTGCTGACATTAACGTGTGCATAAGCTTATGTTTTATGGGAGCACTGAATTCAGTGGATTCGTAACAAAGGCGTATCAAATTAAAAGAATTCGGCAAGAATGTAAATTAGCATAAAATGTCTTGGAAATTATGCTTTGAACAGACTCAAGGATGTTTTAGGTTAATCGCTTAGGCCGAAGGCCGGACCTTGCTGTTTCGTTAGAGACGCATAGCACAGCGACATTGTGCCTTTAAAGTTTGAGGTTATCATTGCGCATTCGGCTCGCGCTGGTGCGCATCAGTGTTGTCGTTCACCGTTCTCACGAGAGTGAGCCAATTATGTTTTCTTCGTTACGATAACGGGTAAGAGCCCAACATTGCATAACTACTTAAATTTTATATATTTGGTATAAAACTCTTATTATCAGAGAAAGTTACCGGGCTGGTAGGGCGTGGTCCAGTTGACATTGAAGGGCCAAACGTTTCGTCCACAAATACGGTGAACTTCGTCAGTGGCGGTAGGGTCTCGGGCGCAGTATTCGGGGCGGCGGCTAGCTGACGACTGCTTAGCCAGCCAGCTGAATGTTTCGAAAATATGAGTAGCTTTCGCGTAATTGTGAGTAAAATACAAGCGATTTTTTAAAAACATTTTTCTCCAAAACGGCTCCCAATTTTTTATTTAAATGTTCTCCTCGTATGTACGCAAGGTCGATGAACTATTGTGTTAGCCCCATTTTCGGTGATCTCTCCATATTTTTGAAAATTGCAAAGAGTGAATATTTCAAAACTACAAAGTTGAAAATATAGGTTTTTCCTTTGACAAATTTTGTTCAAAAAATCAGCTCTTTAAAAAAAAATCATGTACAATTTAAAAAACGAATTGTTTTGCTCTAATTTCTTCTTGCAATTAATGCAAATTATTAAAAAAACACAAAACCCGTTCCAATTTTCTGCTTAAATTTTTTTCCAAGGATAAAACAAGGGACATTTAAAATAATGGCGCACGTATAATTTTTGTCGAATTCTCTGAATTTTGAAAAACGGCAAATTTAGAAATAATGCGAGAAAATATGTGCTGTTGTAACGCCACTAGTTTTATAATGAATAATGCAGATTTGAACAAAAAATGAGCTTTTAACTCTTAAAGAGGGTGGTGAATAATGGATAGCGTGATTCGCTCTGAAATAACATGTATGCGTGTGCCAATAACGTAACATTTCCTTTCATGCTTTCTTACACCTAACACTCTAAAATGTCGCACAATAGACAGCGGAGGGAATGAGTAAGAGCGTTTTATGAGAAAGCTGCGAATTGCGCAGGTAATGCGTTGATATTGCAAACAGAGATCTTTATTAAATTGTAAGAACGAATTAGCATCTATTTACGTGCAAACAAAATGTATTAATTTCAACTGTTATACAAGGATTGTAGTACTTGCAAACTTCAAGAAAAATGACATCTTTACAATATTCTAGGCGGGGTGTGTACCACTGGTGCCGTGAAATCCGAGGAGTTATTGGCTCTTTTCAATATTTCCAGAGCCTCAGGGATTGTTACATTTGTTTACAAAGACAACAGGGCCTCATCATCACGGTTTTGGGAACCAGCACCTTTTGTTTTCTATGGACCATCAGCAGCCGCCACTCTTAAAATGAAATGATTATTTAAAAGTTTGTAGGTTATCATTATTAGGGCATTCCATCACTGCATACTATATGGACACGAAGTTATCTGCCGAAACGCAAAGAGTATCCGTTGTGTGTTCCGAATACGTAATCTCCCGCCCTGAAATGTCTCGCAACACAGGTTGCGACGCTATCCCCATGACACTGCTTTACCCATCTACCCCTAGGGGTGTGGTATTTCACACCCACCTCAGTAAAGTTTAGGACACGACACCTCATGGAGTGAGGTCAAATGTAAAAAAATAAAAAAAAAGAAAAAGAAAAAGAAACGCAGACGTAGGCGTGTAAGCAACAAAGTGTTAAACCATATGTAATAATCTATTTATAGTTCTTCCAAGTCTCTTTTTTTGTAGGCCTCACGGTTGTTTTGTTTACAGTATTTGAAACTACAACGCGTTGATGCGGCTCCACACATTCGGCACTCGGCGAGTATCACGTGACTGGTCGCCTGATCCCGAGTAGCCGCGGTGCCTGGCGAATGTTCGCTGCGTTTGGCGAGTCCAGAAGACCGACACGCGGTGGAAAGGGCAAGCACCGTATGTTTGACGCTCGGCAAACAACCCACTCGCGATTCGGAGAGCGGTCGCTCGTTACTCTCCGAATGCCGCATGTGTGGAGTCGCCTGAAAGGATAGAAGACATGTTTCGTTATCTGCTTTATTTTTTACTGTGTCGTTATTTCTTGTTATTGCCTTCAATACCGAGATCAATATCGATATACCCTGCATAATTTACCTGGATCGAGACGATAGTGGTTGCGATGAAAATATTAACAGTTGAATGGTGCTACATGTTCTCTTACGGCTACGTAAGGGAATAATGAGAGAGAATTATGAAAGCGAATTATTGGAAGGGAAATGTGACAAGACAAACCTAGTCAAGTTAACAACTAGTTAATTAGTGAATAAGTAAATCTGAATAATTAAAATTAAGAAAAAAATTATATACGTACCACGGCATTCACTGGTGATAATGATCTCGGGCTTTTTGTCACCTCTCGATCACTAGACGTCTTATAACGCCCTACGTATAAATAACTGTTCTTTATAACTAAAGGCGTGCGCCCAGGGAGGCCGTGGCTCCCCAGAAAATTTTCTAAGGGGCCCCATAGCCCTTTGTAATAAAACATATATTTTTATTTCTAGTAAATATTCCATAAGTAAATAAAAATGTGAAAAGAACAAGGGAGCCCAGAGGAGCCAGATATGTAGATGGCTTCCTTTCTTGTTGTTGTAGGTTGCGCATGCCTATCTCATACAATAATTATGTTTTTCATATATTTTTCAATTACATGATCCCACAGCAGTGGTGACTCAAGACTTTCTATTCCTAGGTCTGAAAAATAATTTTCCGATAACATTTCTACCATACAGCCATTATTGTGATTACTGCACCTGGAGCATGGACAGTGAAATTATTGCCTTTTATTTATCCTTTTACAAATAACAATTTTAAGGTCTTATTTGTTCAGATCTGAAAATTCAATATTTTTCTTGAAAAGAAAACTTCCAACAAATTATTAAAAAGATTATTAAGAATAAGACACACCAAAAGAAGTTAAAAATTGAGTTTTTTTATTTACACTTTTACTTTCTTGGTTACATACGTATTATGGCGATTAATATAAATAGAGTAGAGAAAGTTGTGTAATGCTGCTGCGAAAAGTGTCGATTTTTTAAATTTTTGGTTTCTTATTGCTCTGAAGAAATACGTGTTTACCCACTGTGCGACGCGGGGCGATGCTGTGGCGGCAGGGATGAAGATGGAGGCGAGCGGTGTTACGGTGCATGTGGTCGGCCCGCTGTTCAGCTGTTATCGTCGTGATGCCGCTCCTCGCCGCTACTGCCGGCCTCTCGTACTGTGCGCCTTGCCCACTGTCGCCCTCCCCTTCCCCTGACTCCTGCTGATGCAGCTTCTTGCCTTCTGCTTCGTAATTGCCGTGTCGTTCCGGGTATGTAGTGTAGCATTTATGGGAACCCGCTGGATATTACGACCCAAGATGTTCACACGTGTCCTTGTGTATCCTGTTTAACCTTTGTGTTGCGTAATTTAAAATGGCATTGTTTCTCTTGTATTGATGGTTTCACTGAAGAGTAGGATGGAAAAATAAATATTTGTAGTTTTAGTCCGTGTGTCACAGATTTAGGTGCTTCAGATATGAGTTCTGTTCTTTTTATTGCTGAAAGTTTTGTTAAACCTATAAATTATTAGTGTTAGAATTCTTAAAGCTCTGTGTCCAGTTTAAAATGATTAAGATTCAAATACTTCTGGTCTTTCAAAAGTATTACATTTCCAAGTATATTATATGAGTACATGTGTGTTCTAAAACGACAAATTTAAGGTTATTTATTACCAGTTTCTTTACTTGCTTTCTTGTTTCCTCCGCTTCTTTGTCCCTAATTAGGTACAGTTCCTTGCTACTTTCCTACTCTATTATTACTGACGTCCTTCATTCGGTCTCCTTTTTATGTGTTCTCAAAAACAAATAGGTACCAATAGCTTGTCGGTTGAGTAGGCGGCGCCAATGAGCTCGAGAACCTCCAAAGGTCATAGAAACAGGAAGAGGAATGAAATAGAAGAAAACAAGCACGTGTTGTGTTAGGTGTTTACAATCCTAGAAAACAACCGGTTGAGAAGTAGACGAGCATAGGAGTAAGTTCAGATTTCTTTCAGTAAATATTTATCTTCAGTTGTTGGGTTCTCTTACATTATTGATTATATATTAAATATATCACACGTGTATTAGTCGAATTTCTTAATTTTTCAGACGCCGTACTCGTTTATAATCTATTTGGACAATTAAAAGCACAAACACTTAGCTTTTCTTTTTGGAAATAGTAGTGTTGTACATTAAAATCTCCTGGATTTATTACGAATTCAAAACTCACAAAACGCCCTTCATTAAAATTTCAGCACTCTTACAAGAATATTGACTCACGTAGAGTGGAAATCCTTTGGATATAGGCACACATTTTTCGTAAAATGGAAAAAAGCGATAAAATCTAAATTAAAGACTTTTCTGTTTTTTTCTGGTGAATTGAATTGTTGGGGTTCAGAATTGAATTTAAATAGTCGCGAATTTTTGCTTTTTGCGAAGTGTTTTTAAAGCGATACTTTCTTATTTTCGCGTTACGTTAAAACAGGGTGTCTTCTACTAGTAGCAGTGGCACGCGTCGTGGCACCGTAACATGCCACGAGCTTCTCTGCGCAACTAGCGTCGGGAAAGAAAACTATTAGTAAGCCCGCCGTTTTACAATAGGGATGGCGTTGTCTCTTGAGGCGGGATAATGAACTACGTGGTGGGGCGATTTCGTCGTGGCACTCGTGCCACGGACTCCCGCTCGTGGCAGCGACTTTGAGAACACTGCGTTAAAACGTTAAATTAAACGATTTTAAAAATATTTTCATATTTGTATGTATACAAGAAAAAGGAGAATCCACAGAGTTTTTGATTCAGTTTCATCAAATTCTTAGAAATCTCATTAATTTTCAGTTGCAGTTGCTCCAAATATTCTGACAAAGAGGTGAGAGGAATTAGAAAATCAGGTAGTTAATTTAAATTCCCCCGAAATTAGTTCAATTTATTTGTTGAAAATTATGGTTCACGAAAGTCAGTAAAGATGAGTATCTGGTTGAGTTAATTTTGCCCTGATGATGGAATAAAAAGCAATCATCCACATTGTTTTTAATGATATTCTGAAGTTAACGATTGGTAGTAATTTGGAACTTTCCCCTGTTTACCGTTTCGGGAATTTCAAGTTAATTTCTCTTTAATCCTCAATATGTAACGGGAATATTACTTGGCATCGAAGAAATAACAGTACTAATAAACTTTGTGTATGTGTATGTGCGTGTGTGTGTGTGTGTGGGGGGGATCAGTAGGGCGTCGTAGCGTAAATATTTAGCTTGTCATTACTCTGGATCCTTCTGTACTCCAATGTTTTCAGTCCATATGATGTATCTGGAGGTGTTATGTTGTAGTCAGTCGTACGCTATAGGATATTGGTATAAGAGGTAAATAAAGCTGTATCAGCTGCGCACTATGAAATGTTTGAATTCAGAAATGTGTATATGTTGAAGAGGGTTGGTGAGGAAACTTGAGAGACCTTGAGGAACCTTGAATGGAACCATAGGCCTGCGCGTAGGCGGTCCAGGGGGACCGTTGATCTCCCTACAAATTTCGCAAGGGGCTCCGTACTCCATAGCCCAATGAAATAAAACCTTGTTTTATTTAGTTCCTAGTAGAATATTCCATATGTAAATAAAAATGAATAATGGACAAGGAGCCCAGAAATGTGATTAGCTCCCTCTCTCGTTTTAGGCTGCGCACACTTTTGAATGAAACCTTGGGGAACTCCTCCAACAGAAAGGGATGAAGATGATGATGATGATTACGATAACGAATTGTTTATTCCAACATTGAATTCTCTCGCTATATGAAAAATACAGTTTAAGAGACATTTGAGTAGATTCATGCCCTGCTGCAGTTGTGACGAGTGAGGAATCGGCACCGTTATGTTGTTTATATTTATAATTTTGTTCAGCTATGATGATTGAGAAGATCTCACAAACTTCTGGGACTGTTGACTAAGAAGGCTATTGTTGTATTGTTTAACCCTTCAACTGTACGGTTATATTAGGATCTGTGTGATCCTCTAGGATTATTATTTCTTTTTGTGCTTGCCTAACTGGCGATGCAGGTCATTTTTATTTGTCTATGTGTAAATTCAGTTTGGATTATGACATGTTACCAGACGAAAATTCATCATCCGGTAGCTTCAAACAGACCCTTTGTAATCATTGAATCTGTATCTCAAAGACCTCTCTGGAACTGGAATGGTGTTAGAAACTTAATAAGTAGTACGTAAAATTCAACAGCATTTTACATAACTCCATAATATTGTGTTTTACCTATAATAATTTGTTTTTAATATAAATATATAAAATCTTCTACACATAGTATGTTGACATTGTTAGTGTAAGGACATTATGTCTAATCGAAGTAGTAAAAAAATAAAAGAATAACCTGGCTCTGCTGTACTGACTCCGTACGAATAATAAAAATACAGGTGCACTAATGGTGGATTAACACTTTTGGGTAAGTTAATTCCCTAGATTAAAGTTGATTCCGAACTCTGTGAAACTATGTGAAATCAGTGCTCTTTAAGCGTATCTGTGAAGAAAATAAATATATATTCTGTGGCAGCAAGGGCAGAAAATTATATCTACATTAATAAAACATTTCGTTTCTATCAACAGGATAGAATGTTTTGATATTTCGCCGGGTTTCGAGTATTTTTATCAGACTTGTAGAGTGCATAGCACAGTAGATACATGAATAAACTACAGAGAGATGCAAACATGCGCTCGTAGATGTTTCAGAGTTTGAGCGCGCGTCCCCAGCGCCTTCCTCTGGGGAGCGGAGCGGGTATTATGGATCACGACGCGTCGCGGTGCGACAACGGGCGCCCAAGGCCGAGAGAAAGTGAAGTATTCAGTAACAGCGGCGGTGGCGGTGGCGGCAGCGGCGGCGGCGACGGCAGCGGCGGCGGCGACGGCGGCGGCGGCGGCGGTGGCGGCAGTGGCGGCGGTGGCGGCGGTGGCGGCGATGGAGGCCACGGAGATTGGCCGACGTTGCACTTCCGTGCAACCACACTACGCAGCGCTCGAACACTAGAATCCTTTCACACTGCATCTACGGACGGCGTTTATAAGATCCCATACTACAGACATACCAGTTAGAAGTGACACGTGAACAAATGTTCAGAGTAGTCTGAACACAGTCCATAAATGTTTACATCCGGGAGGGGGGCCATGGGAGCCATGTCTCACCTGGAATGATTTTCCTTTCTTGCTCTGAAGAAGGAACTTCTTAAGAAGAGAAAGTTATGTAATGCTGCGCGAAAAAAACGGCGAATTTTCGGCAGAAAAACTTAATTATTACAGGGCCCTTGTAATGAAAAAGTGGATAAATCCAATTGCTAAATGTAGAAAAAAAATCATCTGACACGTGATGCAGACAGAATCCATGTTTTACGGCTCCTTGTCAACGAAAAAAATCGATTGACGGCAAAACGTCTGTCCGTCTGTCTGTGAACAACGCTAGCCACTAAACTGTTCTGCCGATTGTTTTTTTTTGGTAATTTGACTCGATGCATTTAACAGATTTGTCAGATATAATCTGTTATACAATATGTTATATATGTTACAATATATATATATATATATATATATATATATATATATATATATATACAAAAAATGTTACAATATATTATATATTTGATAAGCTTTAGGCCGGTTACACACACGGCGATTTTTTTCAAGCGGAGAAATAATTGTCGCCGCCCGTCCAACAGTAGCCCATTGTAGTTCATTAGAGCTTACACATTTGACGGAAAAATAAACGATCGGTAAGTTTGACATCGTCGGTAGCTGTACAGCCGTCCGGTGCCACTGGCGCCGACGGAAGTTTTACCGTCTCCTGGAACCAGTGGCCTACGTGACCAAATGGATGTTTGCACACACAGCGGAATTCCTACCACTCCTGCTTTGATCAGTGCAGTGTGCTGCAGGGATCGAGTGTGTACTTGTGTAGTATATCATTTCGTAAACATGAGTGTCGAGATTGATAATGATAATCTCATTTCATTAATAGAAGAAAAACCCATGTTGTGGGATAAAACACTGGAAAAGACACTTGTCAAGGACCGGAATGTAACAAGAAATGCTTGGCATGAAGATGTGGATGATCTTGGCTGTTCGGGCATTCGTTGTCGCATTCCAGACCTGAGGAAGACCACGACAAGATGGTCGAAACGTCGGCAACACAGCCTTCGACGCGGCGTCACCCGGACAGCCAAGATCATCCACATGACTCCGGCCGTGGAAGCCTACGACTTGCTTGGCATGAAGTTTGCGTTGAACTTCGAAGTGACTTGGACGTGATGCCAGAAAAAGAAAGAAACGATTTTGGTAATTGTTATTGTCAGCATTTCTACCGGTTGAATGCAATTCCTCATTTTAGTATTTTTGTGCTGAATTGTGTCTTTCACGGGTCATGCAGTTCATCAAAGGAAGCCGTTGACATTTTGAAATAAATGAAGAATTTTGTGTCATCCTGCCTCAACTCTTATATTAACGTCTAGAAAGCGCCAACCCCATCTCTTCTTTCATTAATTGGATGAACCCAAATCAGTCGATTTTTTCTTCGCTTTTTCATTCGACGACGGAATAACAATAACGCTAGAAGCTTCTCTTTGTTCTTTTTAAAATACTCGCGCAATAAACAATTTAAAAACACAGTGTACTAGATTAGATTCAAAAATACAACTAAAAATCTCCTATGACATTGGAAACGTTTCTTCTTAATGGCGACAGTAAAATTTGTATCCAAAAATATCCGCTCGGAAAAATCCGCCGTGTGTGTAACCAGCCTTACATTCCAAAAGAATTCACATTAAGTCTGAGCAAACGTTATTTCAAGAAATGTACTTCTATAACCTCAAATAATTACGTTTTTTTAACAAACGTTATGTAAGCTGAAGAATCCGAAATACAATTGAACCTCTTCTGAAAGGTCGCAGTCAGGATCTGGCTCAAAAACGTTTGTTTTTTTCGCTAGCACTGTCTACAGCATACTCTAAATAGGAATAGGACCACAATTGTCCCAAATTTGTAATTATCTACTCTGTTAAGCCGAGAAAGTCGTTTACGTATTCTTAACTATAGTAAATGTATGTCTACGTTTAGTTCTTCATTCATTGTATTAGGAATTAATATTGAATACAAATATACTTCAACCTAAAAAATCATGTAACAACCATTCTAATTACAAAAAAATATAAATGTTTCGTTTATAACAATTTCTTTCTCCTTTTATTAACTTGACAATAAAACATATTAATATTAAAATATGTGTCTTTCGCGCGGGTAGGCAGTATCATAATTTTCATACTTGAATTTTTATTATTCTAAATTTTTTGGTGGCTGTAGCCCGCACTTTCCAAGCATATTACTCTTTATCTCGGCAGTTCGGGAATTGTTTTGTTTATGAAATGTTACTAGTAAAAATTAACTATTGTCTCAATATCCCTTCAGTGGGCTTAACATTAAAATTACTTTTGAAATTATCACTTTTTTCTGTATTAACCATACACTGCAAGGAAAACATCGGTATTAAAAACAGGCTTGTGGCCGTTGCTACGCTTACTGCACTTTAGCCCAATGCGTGAAGAGGCACAGTCTGCTAGACAGACGAGTAGCGTTAGTTTTGTTTCTGTTACGTCCATTAAGTTTCATAAACATTATACTCAAACTTGGTGAATTTCCCTTAGTAACGCTCCTGCGTAAATATGTTGGTTACTGGCAATGTAAAATTTGTCAAGAATTAATTAATCGGAAGTAAATCAATTAAATTAATGGAAAAGGAACAACTGATATTCTCATATTAGCTGTTCATCATCGTCAGCCATGAAAATATTAGTACTAACCCTCAAGCAGAGATTACTTTGGCAATGAGCGTTTCATTACTGTTTTTTTCTCCCAGGACCTTGGTAAAAGTCCTCTGTCCGGAAAGGACAAACATAATGTTCTGTAGAATAATTTTGTATGCCATTTATTATCTCTAATTTGAAAATTCTCTCTAAGATCTGTACTTTAGGTTGCTCTTTCTTCCTCTGCAATAACGTACCGTTTCGAGCTTTGATCTGATATCCACGCACTATTTAATACTATTCAGTTTGTTCGCCGCCGCCGGTAGAATATGGAACGACTCTTGTGCACATCATATCACTTTAAAAACTCTTATCTATTATACCTAAAAGACTTATGAGCAGAATTGGATGCAAATTCGATGTAGCAAATTAATTATAGATATGAAAATTCTCTAGACTAGGTTTGTTACTTACCTAGTGATAAACGATTTTGCAGAAGATTTGTATTATTATTATTATTATTATTATTATTATTATTATTATTATTATTATTATTATTATTATTACGATTTCTCTTACAATGTTATTAGCTCCTTTCGTAATTTCCTGTGAGTTACTGTAATGTAATGTATTTCAACATCTGTATCAATGACTCTCACTCTCGATCAGGTTGTTCGTCCTTTGAGCAAATGTTGAGATGACCCCTTGTTTTTCATCTGAACATAAATGCAGTTTTACTACGCGCACCTTTTGTTGAGCTCTCCTTTCGCTTGTTGTGTTAAGAGTCAAGGTGTGAGTTGCTATTTTGCAATGTTGAACGAATAGGCTTGGTATGAGTATTATAACGGTTGACAGCGCTTACTTTATATGACTCAGACAGAACCCAACTCTTCCCGCACCCTGCCTCACATCCTACGCCCAAGATGCTGATGCCCTAAAGTTGCAAACCTCTTCTACACACAACTTATATGAGGAAGAGAAGGAATGAAGTCAAGCGGTTTGGTTCAATAATAATGCAAGGATACTAGAAAATACAGAACACGTCTTAAGACACATCCATGCCTTACAAGGAATTCGAACCCACTGACCGAATGTAATGCATTTTGGACACAGATGTCCCAAGCCCTAGCGCCACACAGATCGCGAAGAAACAGTTAATTGATTGAAAGAGATTCCTGGCGCCTCAACTGCTAAAGTAATTAGTCCCGCAAGTATAGTGCATGTATTTTGCTCGGGAATTGGCAATGAATTCTTTCCTCGCTGGATGGCGAGGTCCGGCGATGGTACCGTCTGCTAGCGGTAGTGTTTTTCCAACTAGGTATCTCCCACCAGCGGGACACCGCCCCAGCCGGGACAAGCTCTAAGCTACCGACTGGTCTCCCGGCATATGTGGTAGTTTACTGCATGTAAGTGTAAATGTGTGTAAGGGGTAAGGATAGGACAAGGAAGAGGAAGGAAAGATCGCGCGCGGTCTGAGGCCCGTTTATTGGGGTACTACTCCGGCACTCGCCTGGGATTGATCGGAGAAACCATGGAAAACTACCGATCAGAACAGGCGGCTACTAGAATGCTCCTCCAGGAAGCTGCTGAATTCGACGTAGCTGACTAGCTAGTGTCAAACATCCTGCCATCGTCGGGAGTCCAATTCTTAGAAGAAATTACCATTAAGCAGTAGATAAGTGCAAAGAAGAAATAAAAATATTATACGTGAATGTTGTGAATAGCGTATTGTGTGATCTATTTTATTGTATATTATCTTAATCAGTTAAGAGCGCGACTCTAGCTCACTGTCAGAAAGGCATAATTCGTCAGCTGTGTCCGTAGCGCTTGTGCTGCCTTCAGGGACAGCTAGCTGATTGGTCAGATGTTGATTGACATCGGGGCCATTCGTGTATTCTCGGTGGTGTGTTCGAGCCTTCACTTTCAAAACAACATTAGTTCCTAATTGGGCCGTCTGCAAATGTAAAGTGAACGAGTAATAGCTAGTGTCGAAAATACGCCACCGTTGGGTCTCGAACGCTAGGGCCTCTTGGTCAGAGCCGTGTAGACAGCCTCGCCCTGTTGAGCAGAACCGCAATTTATTGTAGGCGTCGAAGCGACGCTGCGGCAATGCCGGGGGCGCCCGCCATGTTAATGGAGCAAATTAGCAATTCCGGTCCAGCTGCCGTCCGCATCCGGCCGAAGGACGACGTTCGCTTTGCGCATGTCGATCGCCGCAAGCCACGCACTCCACCTGCCACTTGTCGGACTTGCAGGCGCGTCAGGAGCAGGCGCCAATCCAGAAATTATATAGACACTGATCTTCTCAGGCCAATTCAAGATTTTGTAAAACAATAAGTTGATTGATTGATGTTTCCGGGCGCGTCAACTACTTAGGTCATTAGTCCCGTTAGTGTAGTGCGTGTTTTCTCTCTCGGGAGGTGGCGATGATCTTTTCCCCGCCGGATGGCGAGATCCGGCGCCGACCTACCGTCGACTAGCGGGGTTTCCCCTCAACCAGGTGTCTGCCACAAGCGGGGCCCCGCCCCAGCCGGAACAAGCTGTAAGTTCCCGACAGAGGTCCCGGTATGTGTGTTAGTGTAGTGCATGTTAGTGTAAGTGTGTGTGTAAGAGGAGAGGATAGGACAAGAAAGAGAAGGAAAGATCGCTCGCGGTCCGTGGCTCGTTTGTTAGGGTACTGCTCCGGCATTCGCCTGTCGTTGATCGGAGAAACCACGGAAAACTACCGATCAGAGCCGCCGGCCGCTAGAATTCTCCTCCAGACAGCGACTGAACTCGACTCAGCTGACAAGCTAGTGTCGAAAATTCTGCCGCCGTCGGGATTTGAACCTAGGACCTCCCGGTCAGAGGGACTGCAGTGACATCAGGTTGATGCACTGAGCCATCTCTCCCGGTCCAAAACAAGTAGCAAGCTATGTATACATCAGTGACACGAATAAATAATAAATAAATAAAGCGTGAAACATTCAGTATGGGGCTAAAACCTCCCTTACAGGGCCTGATAGCTCATTTTAATAGGATCTAATATCTTTGCTGTGTTCTTTTTTTTATTAATGGAGCAGTGCTTTACTGGTTATTTATGCCATCTCAAAATAAACTCATGATAAAATACCTAACATTTAATTCGAGTAAGACATTTTAAAGCCAAAAAAGATAAGTTATCGTTCAATTAAGGATGGTAAAACAGCATAGAAGACATCCATCTGATCTAAATATGATAGTATAAAGATGTTTATCTATAATGATCAGTTTAGCTCAAAATCACGTACATATTTATCATTCTCTCTTTAGAACATACACTTTAATAGATTACTTATAACATCCATTCACTTAGATACCAAAACGTTGTTTGGACAGAGTACGTACATTTTGATTCCATTATATCCTATACGTTCAATACCAGAGGGTCTCAATAGCGTTCAACTCATGCTAACTTGTTTGGAAGTACCTACCATATTTCTTTAAACTAACTTTACACATTTCATATGACTCACGCTATAAAAGTACATCTTTTGATTCGTCGATCATCACAGTCAGTTGATTTGCTCGAAATAATGTCTGAAAAGACAAGGAGGAGGAAGGAAAGGTCGCCTCGGACCCATGTCCCGTTTGTTAATGTACAGCTCCGGCGTTCACATGACGATGACCTCTGACGGAAAACTACCGATCAGAGTTGTCGGTCTAAGTGTCTGGCATGAGTAGTTTCAGTCATGCACAACATAACGTCCTTTACAGCGTAACGTGTGTTGCAGTTAACGCGTACGCCTGCTTCTACCTTTAAATCATTATCTGCTAAATTATTATCACAATAATTATTTTTAGCGGAGGACTGGGAGTAATTTGCTATTTAGCACTCCCACGCTTTCGGGGTCGATGGTTTCGGTTTTGTGGCGATGGTTTTTTGTAGGTGGTACAAAACCATCTTTCCTTGGTGTACTGTATACAGAGGATACAGATTATGCAATAGAATTTAAATCGTCATTTCATAAAATGTTCTGCAGACAATTTTCAATATTTGCAAACTTTAATAAGGGAATCTTTCATTCTTGAGCATTTGCTTGTAAATATGAATGGTCACTAAGCAACATGCTTAGAAACGCATTATGCACCTACTTTCAACTTAGCAAACGCAGCTTTTTCGTGATTCACGGACGTAGTGAATCACTAGTTGACTAGTGAGCTAGGTGACGCATCGTAATACTTTAAATGTCGTTCTACATGACGTCATTGGCGAACGTACGAGTATATACTTTTCCTTCAGAGTAACGTGCTGCGAATTTCAAGGAATGCGATCTTCCAGTTGGTTAGAGATAAGGCGAAAATGTGAAAGAATGTTGCAGAGGGAACGTGTGTGAGATGCGTTAGGTTGGTGAACAGTTGGTGCTTTGAAACTAAACTCGTTTTCTACGTTAGCTCCAATCAAACTCTTGGGACTCCCTTCTGTCAATTCCGAACAGTTTCTTGTGAATCATCTAGTAAGTCTGAATGAATGGACGAATATTTAGCTCACTCGTAGTAAAGGACAGCATTCTCACATCAATCCTGACTAGGTCGAACGTTTTATGTTTTTGAAGAATTAAATAAGAATTTGGAGTTGAATATGAATTTTACTTGTAAGAGTTAATTTCATAAATAATGTATATTATTATTTTCATACATGATGTACGGAAAGTTAAGACGAAATATTCCCATGATGCTACGTAATGTAAAACGTGATAATTTTCCTTCATCCTCCCCCCCCCCCGATCGAGAAATGATGAAAAACTGGGATAATTTTTTTGTCACCACAAAATTAAGAAGGAAAAGAAGAAGAAGAAATTGTTTCGCAGAAGAGCAGCATGCACGTTCTTCCAAAAATTGTGAAGTAGCCCTAAATGTTATCTTTAACATGTTTTCGCAGTTCCATGTAGTGAAATTCACACGAAAACTTCGTTTTTATTAGCTTCTTTGTTACCATTCCAACCGTGAATGAAATTTCGGATCTTTCTGCGAAACCACTTTTCTACTTTTGGTGTTTCTGTTGCTTATCTACCCCCAGTTTTATCTCACAACTTCAAACATAATATCCGATACCTGTCGGAATCATCAACTTTCCAGAAAGTCTCTTTTTATATCATAAACAAACACATCCGCCATATTTCTAGGTAATATCTACAGTGCACCTCCAGAACTTTTTCTCGCGACTCTCACACCACCTCGTATGAGACTAATGGCTCCCTTTGAAAATTATGTTTAGAGTAACGTAGGTTTTCTACGAATACAAACTAAGGATAGTATTCTAGAAATTTTGAAGCAGAATTGCAAATATGAGACGAATAATTGATCGTAATCACTTAATGTAGAAAATGGAAGAACGTACTAAATTTGGGAGCAAGTTTCAGTATTTTAAATTACCTTCTTCAGTCGCATTGTTTTATAAAATATAATTAATATTATTTACTGCAAAGCTTTATTAGTATTATTTGAAATAAACGCGATTCATTTCTGGGATTGGCATGTAAGTTTCGTGATTTAAACCGACTACTACAGTATGGACAGCGTACAAGCCACTCTGACAGTTCAATGCGCTATGGACACAGTATGGACACATTACTATGCACATGGCACCACCTACAAGACATTAAAGAAATCTCAAAACATTAACATTCACTGACAGGATACGAACCGTCTTGATATTATGTTCGCCAAAGTTGAACCTAATCGCCTGCGCGACTTCGTGTATTGGATGAGCGGCAACACTGAACCTTGGCTGTGAGAAAGTAAACAAATCCTCGCAAGATGATTGGTTGGGAACATGTCACATGACGTACCACAGCACGTAACGAGAGGACTGTCAGAGTGGCTTATACGCAGCTGGTACTGTAATCATTTAGTACTCTGGCACGATTTTTGGGATGTATCCAGGAAGTTGAAGTTGTTATCTACTACTGAATAGAAACGTTGGTTTGTGTTTACAATTACATTAGTGTTTACAATTACAATTACAAAGTGTTTGCAATTAATAGTACAAGAGAAATTTCCTTTATCTGTAATATTTTCCGGGTTTAATAACGTAAATCTTCTGCTTAAAATAAAAATTCGCCCAGAAGTTATAATAAACATCGCTTTGAGTGAAAACGTCTCACAAGTCTAAATATTCTATCAAATTCCCGGCCATGTCGTAACATCGACTTACGCTTTATTGGTCCTCTGTTTCGGTTGAACGACAGCACTTTATTTATAGACCGAATCAATGAACCTGAATTTTCCCCACGCTATCTCTACTTCTGGTTCCACACTCTGCGAGCTACGGGATTCTTTTTCATTTTAAATTGCATCACAAAACAAAGCAACAAACGTAACTGAAATTACGTTGTCGGGGTGTAATATTGTAAATAAGTAGAAATACAACTTTATTAAGTTTCTATGGAAAGCAGATAATAATTGAATGATTTACCATAATTCATGTAATAATGCTGATTATAACATTGAATAAAAAGTATTCAATTGATATTTAATTTATTAAAATTATATATTAGTATACAGTGTAATATATTATGTGTATTAATGTATAATATATATTATTATTACATATATATTGATTATTACATATATATTATTATTACATATAAAAATTCAATATATTATTTAGTTCAAACAGTAATTTGTTTTTAATAAATATCCCCTTTAGATGAAATTACGAACCCCTTTTCACACATTTTCTCACTTTTCAATGTTGATTTCATACGTTGCTCTCCTACGGTTGCTTTGGAGCTTCAACGCATGGGAAATTCTCACAATGCTACAATACCTGATTGGGCGTACGAAGTGGAGCGCGCGCATTGGGAGTCTGGGTGAGCGGAGCCCGGTCGTTGATCAATAGAGACCGGAATTTTATGTAATTACATATTTTTTGTCTTTCTATTTACCGTTCTCAAAATTTTAATCTTGGCGAATCATAGCCCTCCTAACACAAAAACCAATTTTTTCGTTACATATTTTTACATATTTATTACTCTATTACATATTTTACATATTTTGCTGTTTTCACAATATATTTTCTTATTTTATCCATTTTCTTCAATTTAATTCCATATTTTCTTGTGAAAATGTTTTTTAATCAGCATTTTTCCTACATTATTGGGGAAATCTGGGTGTTCAAAATATTATTGACACCGCGTTTTGAGATCTGTAATCTTAATTTCCGAGAAAGATGTCTGATCGCCGACGTGTAACACTTCGATGAAGAAGCTACAGCGTATGTTTGCTGATCGTAAGTCTCACCAGTTTGTGCGATGGCTTCTATTGCGGTTAGTCCGGATGCTAAACTACGGTCCTGGATTACAATAGATGAAGCTTTTACTACTGATGAGAAAGTTATATGATGTGAAGTGAGCAGTTTTCTTAAATGTAATGTCTTGCTAAGTAAATTTTTAATTAGTGCATTTTAATATTACATATTATATACGATTTTACATATTTATTACATATGCTTACTGTTTTCATTACATATTTATATATTTTGATGTTTAATTCTACATATTTTTCCGGTCTGTGTTGATCACTCACTGCGCGCCATTCCGAGGGCATCCCGCGTTCCACGGGCAAACCCAGCACGCGTCCCGGAGCCCACGCGCGGCCAAGCAGGTAAACAACCTGCTGCTCGGCGGCGGCCGCCAACGCGCCTGCAGCCCTCGCGGTCTTCGCCTCGGCCGCTACCACCACCACCACCACCACCACCGCCACCACCAACACCACCACCACCGCCACCACCCTCACCACCGCCACCACTACCTTCACCACCACTGCGTCCCAAGCTTTCAAGAGGCGGACCCAAAGGAGGCACGGTGGTCTTGTCCCCCCTTCAAAGCCAACTTATTTTGTAATTTCACTCAATTTATTAAATATAATTACCGTTCAGATCTTTTCACTTCCAAAGCACTTTTCCATGTTATAAATAGGTACATTTTTTATTTCAAGATAAGAATTGAAAAAAAATTAATATTGATCATATGAAATTGGTCCCCTGAAATTATTTCCGTTTCCGCCTCTGCTCCTTAATGTATCTACACAGGACCAAGTTCGGCTATACAGACTGGCACGCGATGGCTTTGTTCCCCATTCTGTTAACTTTAAATGGCCGCTAGTGCTTTGTTCCCTATTCTGTTACCTTTAAAAAAGCAAATTCACGAGAAAGGGCGGCTAACAAACCCGGCTTGCACCCTTTACAAACAATGAGGAACACTGCGGCGGCAACAGATTAATATATCGACGCTTGCAAACCGCCCCCGCTTCTGTAAGGCTTTCTATAAGGTCTACACGAGGAAACCTTTCAAGCTCGGCGCGTGCCAGTAGTAAATCTGTCACTAGCGCTTTGTTTCTAATTCTGGTATCTTTCAAGGTGGTCATACACGAGCAAGAGCGATTAACTACCCCGACACCCGTCGGTTTGATACAACGGGAGCAGTGCGGCGGCGGTAGTTATACAACCGGTGCAAGCCAGGGTGGGAAGCCGAGCTCGCTCATGTATGTCTACCTTAAAGGTGCACTCGAACATGTCCTGCTGTCAAGCTTTGCTATTCCCGGTAATAAATCTGCCGCTGTTAGCTATTCAAAGGTGCGAAGGCTTTTACTCCCACTACAAACTGCTAAAAATGGGCGGAGGGGTTGCCCCAAACGCCATAAAAAGTGACGCCAATAAATTCTATACAACGCACGGATACGAATAAATTGCACTACCTTTACAATTGCTGTTAATCTCATTCTAAAACCTTACAATAACACTAGCATTTATATCAATACTCGAACAAAATATGTGCGCTAGAGATCTCTTTTCGTATTTGGGCGTGGAGAAATAATTCGCCCCTTTGGTACTTTGATGCAGAATGAATGGTGATGATGATGAGGAAAGAATGAATGCGAATAAACTGAGGATTATTGAAGTGACATATATGATAGTATGAGGAGCCAACCACGCCAAAACCATTTGATCAAAACCCCCATGCCGTACACCGGAATCGAACCATCGATCAGATGTTTTAAAGTAACCGGCGGGAAGTCATAAACTTGAGTTGTTTTTTCGGCACCACGCCTTCTTTCATTTTCGTAGCGTTAGGCTCACACTATTGTCTGTAAAGGCTCACTATTGGCTTATGCCAGTTATGATGGGGCCGGTTAGGGCAGACGGACTCCCCCACGGTGACCCCGTGCGGATTGAGAGATGTGTTAATGGGAAGATAAGGTCGCGCGCGATTAGTATCCCTTTGTATAGGGTGCTGTTCCAGCGCGCACCTGCAATTAATCAGGGATATAGTTACAGTCGAAATAGTGATTAAAGCAGTCGGCCTACGTATTTGATTGATAGGCGACACAAACACTGATGTTAAACACTTGGAGCGAATTTCTTGCGTCTTGCTCAGACGCAACCCGCGACCTCCCAATCACAGGTGCACTCGAGCGGTCAGGCGTCGCTCCTACGCCCACTGCTACCGATGATGGTTTGGTGGGGCATTGCCGTAAGCCAATTGCCCAATACCTTCTACTCCTGTCACTGACACCGAGAGAGGATTCACGGCAAACCGAACAATTAGAGACATCCTTATATGAAAAAGGATATTCTATTTATCACTACTTTTTGTTCATCATCTTGGTAACCGCAATAGGTCGTGTGTCAAATCGACCGTAGTTTTCAGGAAGAACGAAAAACGTTCTTACCTCTCCATGTCTTGACAGCCGCTTTCACAAATGTAGAAGCTTGCTATTCGGTTTTCCATTACTCCCTCGTCTTAAGACCTATTGCAACTGGTGTAGATCTCTTGACTGATTACAATGGTGTAATAAACAAAGAAATGTTTGTTTTTTGACATACGAGCTATTGCGATTACCGACGACGTTATACTGTTTTTATTACTACTTTGTTTCGTCCTGTGCTCTTGAGTCCAACTCATCTTCTCTCCCAGAAAACACAGCAAGTTTCTGCAGAAATTCACCTGAATAATCGAAAATGCATCAAGACCAGGAGAAGGATTAGAAAAATTTCGTCCGAAAGGCGATGCATATTTAAAAGTATCGACTATTCAAACATTCCCCTCTTTTCCAACTGTCTTGAAACGTTTCTGCGTCCTCCAAATACGTTTCTGCCCCTGCGTCTGCACCAGGAATGCCGCTGCCTTGTCACGTGGACGACCACATATTCACCGCCTCCTCGCCGGCCCAGGGGCGCGCGTGGCACAACCAACGCAAGGTGCCACAAGGTGAGCGCGTGGGTCGCGGTTCGCGATCGGGACGGGGCGAGGCCAAATGGGGCAAGGTGAAACGCGACGAGGCGATGCGAGGCGGGGCGAGAGCGGGGCGAGGCGCGGCGAGGCGGGGCGAGGCGGGGTGGGGATTAGGAGGCGAGGGTGGGTCAGGCGATTTGCGAAGGATGGAGCGATGCGGGGTGGGACTAAGAATCGGGCCGGAGGCAAGAACAGGCCCACTTAGGTCGGACAGGATGCTGCGGGGAGGAACGGGACAGAGCAGAAGAGCGGGTCAGGTTGGTTTGAATCTGGTGGACAGGGTAGGTCGGAACGGATCGGCCCTGTCGTGTCGTGTCGTGTCGGATCGGATCGGATCGGATCGGATCGAGTCGGGTCGGATCGAGTCGGGTCGGGTAGGATCGGCTTGTGTCGTAGCAGATCGAATTCGTTCTGATTTGATCGGGTCGGGTTGAGTCAGGTCGGGTCGGGTTGAGTCAGGTCGGGTCGGTCGGTTAGGGAAGGGTCGGGTTGTATCGGGTCGGGTTCGCTCTTGTTTGGTCGGATTGAGTTGAGTCGGGTCGGTTCGAGCCAGAGTGGAGCCGGGCGAATCGAGCCGAGTGGGGCGAAACGGGGTGATGGGGATCGGGGCTGGGGCGGGGAGCGGGGCGTGCCGCTATGTGTCGCGTGCGAGATAGGCATCGCGCGGACGTGACATTTGCCGCAGAGTTATCTCGCGGCCCCGCTGGCGACGGCGTCGCGCCGTCACGCGCTCTCCGTGCATTCGACGTCCCCCCTCCACCCCTCCTCACCACAGATACCTCTGAACCTACGTGCGCAGCGAACAATAACAAGGCCAGTGCATATGCACTCATTTCTTCAAAATAAATTGAAAAAATTGTTTTTACAAATTTCAGATTAAAAGGGAAATATTTTTTGAAGAAACAAAAGGTTAATTAGGTTATTGCACACGCTTATTGATTCGACATATTATTTCGTATATTTATAAGTAGGGGGCGGATTTTTATGCCCTAAAAAATCTTGAAATATGCTATTAATATATGCATTTATGACCTACAAAAATCTGAATATTAATATGCAATAAAAATTAACAATATTTCATTTCCGGTTTAAACCTTTCTTGGTAAATTTCAGGAAAAGCATGCTTGCAATAAAACTATATATTTTTGTGCAAACCTAATACAATCTACTTTACTTTGCGGGATAAATAATTGAAGTAAATATTCACCTTAGTGAAGTACATTGTATGTCTTGTTGCATTTCTTCTGCCTGCTTCAAAAAAGATGACATCAAGAAATATCATGCATTTGAACAAGGATTGTATCATCTATTGAAAAGAAAAAAAACGCAAACTGTGATAAGCTCTTTCTAATCAATGAACGCTCACAAATAAAGAATAGATTCTATGAAATGACGAAACGTTTTAGAGATAAGTCTCTATTTTAACGAAATATGCAAAACAAGCGCCCATAATTACACGAATATTCAGCAACAGAAAAAATCAGCCGAATATACACAAATATGCCCTAACATGTTATGTAGCATCCAATACTGACCAAATGCCAAGGAATTTCACTTTACTATGCCTTAAAGAAACCGACAAAAATATGCAAAATCATAGAAATCCGCTCCCTATTTATGAGTTATGACAGCGATTCAGAAAGCGTCGCCGTCCATGCATCCGTGTCGCCATCTCCTCCTGGCGGCAGTCGCTTCCATTGTCATCACTAGAGTTAGGAAATAGGGTGTAGATTGTTTTCTTCACGTACGGTTTTCACGACGATTTTTTTGACAAAAGTTACGATCCCTCGTCGATAGTTAGAATCCCTAATCAAAATATTTTGTGTAGAATTTTCATTATTTATAAAAATACACTGTAAGTATATGTATATCTTTGAAAACTTCTGAAAGACATAAGTTGAACGGGAAGGAAAAATATTAAAAATAATTCTGAATCAGAGACGTCACGTCACTGGGTGATCCCCTCAGTTCCTTACAAAGGTAGGTGGGCATCTAAAATTCTTCTGAGTAGTCGATTCGAGATTTATTTTGAAGTGCAGAGACTCATGGGCCATCACAAATTCTGTTTTAAGTAATTATTAACATAACTTGTTTTAAACAAGTGTCATATCAGTACTTGTAGTATAGTTACATGTACAACAACATTATGGTTTATTTCCAAATCAATTATTTATTTTTACGGGAAGACGTAGATTCAGTTTCTGGATCTTCCTCAACATTATTACCACACATACCTTGACATATCGCACGGAGTTTGAAAAGTAGGTATTCCAATAGGATTCCTGTACTAGTTTGTCTCCGTGTTTGCTCGTTGTTCTTTTTGTTTTGTACGTGTTTTCCAGATTAATCTAATATGGAAGTTCATTCCCAGATAGTTAACTGTTTGATTTTGTGGTGGCGAATTGTTTTCTTTCTATTTACTAATGGAAGAAGAGAAGCAAATACCCTTAAAGCTAGATACATTCCTGCGGTATATTTAGTTGGGTTAAGTTTGAATTTTCAAAATGTTGACGAGATATTTATTTCATTTCGATGATGTTTTCTAACCGCAATGGTCTACAGTGAATGACTGGGCTTATAGATTCCGGTAACGTCGGTAAATTGTACTATTTCGATGTGCAATATGATGGGTTTGTCGGTTGTATTCAGTATCTTACATGGTATGGGAGAGAGTGAGAATCTTTGGGGGTGCCCCTGCTAATATTTTGCGGAGTTTGGAAGTGTGAAAATTTCAACCTCGGACGTGCCGTATTCCTGAGTAGACTTGGAGTGTTAGAGCAAATACATACTTCACGTTTTTTACGAAGACACTCCAAATCAATTATGATTATATCTCATGACTTAACGATACCAAGAAACCATATTAAGACAACCTAAAAACGCCCATTTCTGTATCGTTTCGTAATTGAAGCACGGACAATAAACAAGAAAGTATTCCTCGACAGAAAATCTGACTGATGCTAAAATCTGCATTTAAAAAATCAGATTACCCTGGCTGCACTCTGCAACAAAGAGAAACAATTAATGTACAATCGATTATTCCAAGGCAAAGATATTCACCAGTAGAAAGTATTGAAATAGAAACTAGTACTATTACAACAGTACATACTTTCTGGCATTCATTCTAACGTTTACAAATTTTTAAAAAACTCAGATAAATCAACGAAAAGCGGATTTGTGGCACTTTTATAATCATACCTCGTCCTATCTGAGGACAAAATTGGAGTCATTTTTTATACACTTTTGAAAATGTTCTCGACACTTCACGAAGAGTACCTCCACATATCGAAAAAGCTGTTCCAAGTTCGCAGGATCGATCAAGGAATGTCATTTTGAAGAAAATCGTCTCAACGATTGATCACAAATCAGACACATTTGATTGTAAACCAAATTTTCGGTATCAAAAATCCACAAAACGTGGATTACGACTTTACAACGTGTTGGTGAAAGTTATTTACTACATACAGCAACAAGAATAATTCACTTTTCGTTGGCAGTAACTCACAAAACATATTTTTTGTGCCGAAAAGTTGCAATTTTTGCTACAGTATTACAATGGTTTCTCTATGAAGGTAAGAAGTAAGCGAGAAAGTAAAACAATTTAATTTTCTGAAATAGTCATTAGTGGGATAAGTCATAGCCCATCCCGTATTTACATTACATCGTTCATTTTCATTTTTTACGCTCATTGGAAAACAGCTGAAACGAAACATTTAAGTCATAGGTTATTTTCCTGGCAATTTATATCGCCTATTTAAGAAAATATAAACTTATTTGTGCCAGCTAAGATACTAAATTCGGCGCCTGAAATTCGAGATTTTAGAGCAGTGATGTCAAAGTTGCCTACCTGTGGAAGAAGCCCCAAGTGCTTATCCCCGCAAGTAGTGCGCACTGCAGTCACTGCAGTCCCTCTGACCGGGAGGTCCTAGGTTCGAGTCCCGACGAAGGCAGGATTTTCGATACTAGCTAGATAGCTAGGTCGAGTTCAGTCGCTTTCTGGAGGAGAATTCTAGCGACCGGCTGCTCTAATCGGTAGTTTTCCATGGTTTCTCCGATCAACACAAGCCGAATGCCGGAGTAGTACAATAACAAACGGATCATGGATGACACGCAATCCTTCCTTCCCCTTCCTTGTCCTATCTTAGACCCTTACACACACACACACACACACACACACACACACACACACACACACACACACTAAAATGCACTACACCACCACACATGCCAGGAGACTATTCGGGAAGTTAGAGCTTGTCCCGTTTGGGGCGGTGCCCCTCTGGTGGGAGACACCTGGTTGAGAAAAACCCCCTAGCCGACGGTAGGTCGGCGCCGGGTCTCGCCATCCAGCGGGAAGATCACCGCCACCTTCCGAGGGAAAACTGGTACTACACTTACGAATCTAATGACTTCAGCAGTTCACGCGCCCACAACCACTAACAATCATTCAATCAACCCAGGCGTGGATGAGGGCCGAGGCCTGGGACACTGCTAATTGACTAAAGTCGGATTAATCCGTCTCTAAAAGCAATCATTCTTACAAATACATTCATACATACATAAGAAGAAGTTGCTCTAAAAAACAAAAGGTATACATTCAAATAATTGTAATAACGAACTAATCTAATCATCGCCTAAACGTATCTTGCGTGTGAGTTCCAGTTACTGGGTTTCTTTCGTTATTGCTGTCTTATGGCGGCGTGGTCAACGTCATGGAGGGGACATTTCATTGTCTATTGTTCCTCTAATGTCACCAAGATGGCAACAATCACTATGTGAAAAACAAAACTTAAACAAGATATTTTTTTTATTTATTGAGACTGTGAGCGTAAGCAAATATGGTCTTACTTTCTTGGGGCAACTACATTTCTGGACCCCTGTGTCCCCCTCTTGGGCCCCTTTTGTATAAAACATTCATATTTATAAATGACTTATTTTACTAGAAAATAAATAAAATAATGCAAGAAGGAAAAAATGTAATGACACAGTTAATAAAACGGGTTTTATTTTGAACCATTTACAGGGTTTCCAGATAGTTTGGAGATTCTCTTCCCCAAATACCATTTATCAGTTCACCAAATTATCTGTTTAAAAAGATGTAAAAATTAAGAAATGGTCATATTTACGGAAATAAAATATTACGTTACTTAGGACTAAAGGGTTCTTCTCTAAATTTTCAGGGGAGGAACATTCCCCCTGCCCCCCGCACATCTGTGCAAGATCAGCATCGTCGAGATGACCGTTTCCATTGCAACGAATGTAGCGGACGCGTCGTATTGGCGACTGCACCGTGGGGGAGGGCGACGAAGAGACACTGCGGCACTCTGTGGCACAGACTGCGCACACAACTCTAGTAATAAATAGGAGAAGACTAGCCACACTGGCTGGCGAAGGTTGTACGTTTGCCAACCCTGCCTCGTTGCAGCAACTTGGAAAAGGCAGCCAAGAAGTCAAATGAACGTACGAGGTTAGCAGTCCATCTTTAAGTTGCATGGACTTTTCTTTCAGCGTACAAGACTGGACATTATGTAACGCTGCTAATTTTAAAAGCAATAATAACATTTAACCACCTCAGCGTTATTTTTTCTCTATTTAAGATCGCAATGACTACGAGGTGGTTAGCGACCGCTATTGATTTAACGTTAGGGGTATCTGTATACTGAATGAAGTGATATGGTGATGATGAGGGGTGAAAGGACGACCACAAACACAACCATCCCCGAGGCGGAACTCGGCCCGGGATCTTACTGACTTAGTGATCTCGGTCATATGGATCGGCGGTGCGGTTTTTGTGACTGCAGTAAATTCTAAATCATCCTTTGCCGAATTGTAAAGGATTTTTTCTCGAACTTTTCTCTACTTTATTGTAAGACATTGAGACATATCCAGGTCGATCTGAGGCTGCTAGTGCGTGTAAGGTTTTTGCTATGTAGGTGAATTAAAGTTAGCTGGTCTTTTTATAGCTCTTTACATAATCTTTCACAATGAAATTCAAGCAGTGTAACGTAGCGGGTTATTGTAATTGTCTCCACCTAGCAACGAGAATCAGCGGACCCTGGATAAGCAAGCAGAGCGCTTCATGAGATCGCGAAGACTACATCGAGGGCTTCTAGGTTCCACGGAATGTGGGTTTTATGCATGAATTATTTGAGACGTTAGCAACATAAACTTCTTAGTGTTTGGAGAAGTTGACGTGTGAACTTCTAAGACGAAAGTCTTGTTATAAAATTGTTATTTTTGTTGTTGAGAAAGACTCATTTCTCATAAGAAGCGGTCGACGGGAAGTCAATGACGTACCTGAGATTCTCTGACGATTGAGACGTTACAAAAGAACATCTAAACGAGTTTGCTTATCAAATCCGGACTCCGAGGAAGTTGTTATGCAATGGCACGATGACATTGGAAGCAATTTCAGTAATAAAGCCATTTTCTCGGATGAATATTAGAATACGTTACCACGTTAGGGTTCCAAAATAATCACATCCATAAAATTGGAACAAGGAAACAAAATTCAGATCTTGGGAAATTTTCATTTCGTAACAGAACAATTAGTTATTAGAACAGTTTACCCGCAGCAACTTTCAAATCCTTTTTTCTAAGTGCCCGAAGTTTTAGAAATAAGTTAGAACAAGCTGAGAGTAACAGATGTTAAATGAGTAAGTGCTGTGAAGTGCTGGTCAGTGTAATTCAAAACTAAACAGTGTAGTGAACGCGATCAATGCCTTTTTTAAAAATCTAATTTAGCCAATATCTATGTAGCTAGTATTATCTTTTAGTATCACCAACATTGTAATTTTTGTATATCATGGTAGAGTTGCAATTGTTATAACACTTAATATTAGAGATAGTATGATTATTGCATCGTTTTGTTATTATTATTATTATTATTATTATTAATATTATTAATTCACTGCCACCGGGTCATACCCAATTAGTAACAATAAATGTATAAAAGAGACACTTTGCTAAGAAACTTCAAATGGAATGAGGTGAAAAAAATTGAAAAATTGCAGCAGGGATTGATGGTTCGATAAATAGTCTTCTGCCTGAGACAATCATATTCATCCAGTTTCATTCCAACTTAAGGTATTAAGGAAACAGACTTCATTGACATTAAGGAAAAATACTTCAACTTTTTAGAATAATCAATCGAATCCCGGAGACGGTAATATTAAAGACAAAGACAAGCGTACTATAATCAGTTTCAACACACAATAAGTACTTTTTTATCAGCATTATCATTTATCTCTAATTTATAAGATAACATGTTTGGCTACCTTAAAAACTACCTTTTTACTGGAGACTTCCCTGAACAGATCAGATCAGCCCCTCAACTTAAGGAACAATACAACGTACTTAAAATATAAATAGCACTACATAAATATAATAAGCTGTTAGAAAATATTTGACCCTTGATTAAAACAAACTAATTTTTAACGAAATAGTCACACTTATGAATAGATATCTTTTAATTCCATAAATGTTTTAATTTATTTATTGTTGTGTTTTACTTCGTTAGAGAAAATTTTCCTTCAAGGTTCGTGTCTACTCAAAGCAAAAATTTCCTATAAACCTAGTTTTATCTCTTAATTTTATGACTTTAATGTAGATATTCATGCAGGAAACTTAAAATAACATCCAAAATTTTAATGTTTAAAAAATATATATTTTTAGGTTTACGAGTTTTTACAGTGTTTTTACTTGTGACAAAATATCTGAATATGGATATTTTTATTCAGACTTTTTCAAATACAATTTCTAATACAACAGTTAAGAATTAAAGATAAATATTTTAAAAATAAAAATAAAAAATAAAATAAAAAATAAAAAAATATATTTTCATAATTATTGTTCCAGAAAAGAAAGAAATAACTGCTGCATTATGGAAACGTTTTGTAAGAAGTAAAATTTTAAAAGGAAAAAAATTCGGAATTATAAAACAAAATTTTGGAATAATTTTCTTTTACTTTCTTCTGAAGGCTTTCCTTCAAATATTGTATAGTGAAATATTATATGTGATTCGCATAATAATATAAAGAATAACCTGTAAAATACAGCAAGAATCATTTAAATATCTTTATTAGTTCCTGGGTTATATTGCTTTTCGTTAACCAATACGCAAGGAATATGAACTTTTCAGGAGAAATAATGAAAGATTGGAGACCTGTAGTGCCTCTGCAGCATAAGTTACATCTTCTCCTTCCCCTTCTTTCTCTTTCCTATTCCTTTTCCTTCCTTACAAGTAGTTTCTTTACTTTTGTTCTCTGGTGTTTTATATTGAATAGCTATTTTTTTTAAATTTGCAATCACTAGTTGCAATTACAAGGGGCATTGACAGATCCAAGGGGGCGTGGCAGCGATGCCATCTTGAAAACAATTTATTGTATCTCCGAAAATATTGCAGATAGGAAAAAACGGACAAGAAATTGTAATAAATGACGCTTTCAGAATGGCAAAAAATGCCTTTTCCATTATTCTCGGTCACTTTTGAGTAGATATATACCTCAATTCAAATCTTTAATTCATGATATCTTCTCATTAGTAATCATTATCATGAATTTGTTCATGGTAAACGAAACGATAATTTTCGAGTGTAAATGTTACAGTTTATTTAATGAGTTGTAAAATTTATTCATGTTGTCTTGCCAATTCAACGATTGTTAAATTCGTTCTCTTGTTTGGGTTGGTGGGATATTATATGAAAACTAATTAAGTGATAACCGTAAATAAATTAGGGTAGAGTATGTAATTTCATGAAAGGATTTATGTCACGTAATGTGATTTATGGGACGAAAGCTCTCGCAGCGAACATAAAAAATGAGAATTGCCAAAAGAACGCCAACTTTTCTTCCACGACAGTTATCTGATGCACGGTCTGCCGACTTTTCTGACATCGCTATGTAATTCGGTCACAGAAACTGTATTACATATGTCAAGTGATAATACGTTATCGCGTATCTTCAGTGCACTACTCTTTCATTTGAATGAGATCCTAAAATAAGCCTGAATGGAAGATGCGTGCCGGGACCCACATCCTCCTCTCTCATGGAGCGTAATAAACATCCAGCATCCATGCAGTCGATGACGTCACTTCCGCCGCTTGAACGCCGGGGCCGTTCGGCGGGGGAGGGGAGGGGTGGGGCTATTTTCGGCCTCCTGCGAGTGCGATATTTTTGTGCAGTTCGCGAGTGCCGTGCTATCGCTTTCTGACGCGTTTCCTGTCAAGCAGCTACTTCTTCAGACTAGACGGCTTTCGCTCGTACATCAAAGGCGCAACAATTCTGTGTGTTTGCGTCTGCGACTGATATTCAATTGCAGGGGTGGCCAGCACCGCAGAGTCGAGAGCCACGATCTTTAGAGAAGAGATCGATACGAGTCACGCTTATTTTTACGTGTTCCGTACTTGTTACTTTCTCTCTACCGCTTACGCAGTAGAGAGACATTTTTTGAAATGCACGCGAAAAACGGTGAATTTTTGGCAGAAAAACTCTTATTACAGGGCCCTGGTAACGAGAAAGTGGATAAATCCAGTTGCTAAATGTAAAAGAAAAAAAATCCTCTAATACGTGGTGTAGCCAGAATCTGTTTTTTGTGGGTCTTTGATACCGAAATATCGATTGACGGCAAAGTGTCTATTTGTCCATCTGTAAACAACGCTAGCGACTAAACCGTTCAGCCAATTTTCTCCAAAATTGATATTCCTCGATCGATCCGGTTGGCGTTGCGGCCCCTTGAATTCGTAACCGTTATTTTAATTTTGGGGGTACTCTACATGAAAAACCCAAATTTTGTTGTTGAATAGTGTGAAGGACGTTTAAGAGAATGGTGCAGGTTTCATATTCGTTGAAAACTGATTTTTTGAAAATTTTAAAAATTCGGAATGTTTTCGGTGTCTTCCTACAAATAATTATAGGGAGAGAGAGATTTTTCCCTTAATGAAATCTGTTCCTTAAAGATAGAATTTGAAATAAGGTCATGTCCAATTTTTCGAAAATTTGAGTACTTTTAGCGTAATTTTGCGTGAAAGTCTGGCAAGAAAGTACGTGCTGTTTTAGCACCATTAGTTTGTAAAGGATTGAACGCACACATTTTTAAGAAAAAAAATATTGATATATTTCTCTTTTTTTTCATACAGGACGCTCTTCCGGTTTTGCCCAACTCCCTTTTCTATCTCTATCGGCGGCTGAGGGACGTTTCGGGTCTCCTGCGGACACTACAGCTGCCCTGGGATCTCATGTCAAACAGGAGTCTCCCGTGCTCCCCGAACATCACGCTCACTAGCCCTTGGCCCCACCTCGTTCCTGCACTTTTACAATTGAACCGTGGTCCGAGGTAGCCTGCAGACGGTGTTTGTTCCATGAATGTAGGTGCCGTCTCGGTGCTTGTTCCATGAATGTGCAGCGAACCAGTTCTTCATTCATGCTTACATGCAGATCACACAAAAATCCCACACACTCTCACAAACATCTTTCATAAATTTCAAGAATATTATAAAAAATTTAATCACGAAGAAAATTATTACAAATTATGTCTTTAGTCTTATTCGATACCGTTTCAGTTATTATTTTATTCAGGTCATTCTTCATCGTGGCTTCAATTACTTCGGTATATATGTTCTGTTTTGTTATTATTAAGGCAAGTCTTCACGAAAAAATTGTTGGAATCTTCTTTTAATATATGTCTAATTATTGAAATTATTTATTTTGTAAATAATGTGATTCATGAATCGAAGGTCGATAAATGCTCTAGCATGTGTGCAGCACAATTTGTATTTACTCAAAATTAAATTTTAAACATACACAGTTGCCGTTGAGGGTAAGAAATTAGGATAAGAAGAGGGTATGTATTGGTGATTCATGAGGTGAAGGGAATGTACACCATCCCAGAAAGGGATAAGGGATCCAGATGCAAGAGCTTCGTAACTACTCTATCCGGGCCGACCAAGTCTGATGTCTTAGGATAGCTTGAATCTTGAAGAGTAGAAAAAACAATCATGCGAAAACAAGGATGGAAACACACATGTCAACGCATGACTCGATCTTGCCATACACTTCAGAACTACTGCCTAAGCGACCGCAGCCGCTTGGATCAACTAATTTTTAAGTAGTATTTACAACAGATACAAAGGTGAGTAGCACAAATTATATTTATTTACAAACTAAATAATTATCTCACTACTAATGTAAAATCACAATATATTTAAGTTACAAAGATATTTATATCAACTTTATTGTCTGTCATATTTGGTTCCAACAGCCTGAAATTTTTGTCGTATAGGTTGTTAAATTTACATCGACTGCAACTGCACGACGCTTAGATTTAATTAACTTGATTGCTTTTTCATTATTTATCTTCAAAACAGCAATTACTCTATGACGATGGGAGAGAAGAGAAGTACAAATCTGCGCAAGTTTTATTTAGCTCCAGAGTACAATTCAGTTTGATACAATGACTCGCACAGATGGATTGTCCCAAAATTGCAAGTAACTCTCTTTGAACAGAAATGTATAATTTTCTATTTAGCAACATAATTTTATATGAGCCACTAAATAATGTTGTAAAATGTTTTAAGGAGAGCAGGCTGCAACTCGTGAGGCGCATTGTGGTCACGGCTAGAACATTCACAGCTTTTGCAACTGGAAAGTTACGAGCGATTGCTCCCGTAATGTCACTGACCTCGTCTCCCAACGTCCAGTGCATTGTTTTGCCTCGTTAATGTCATGAAAGCGTAAATGATGAAATGCCATACTTAGCCATGTAATACGGATGTGCAGATGTTTGTAGAAAGGATACACCCCAGCAATGCACTTCCGTGCATTCCAAATCCAATATTTATTTTGCTGCTCATTTGCACACATTTTTTTGCTTAAAAGAAAGTTTAAAAAAATTAAATTTGAGTTTTGTTCAAGAAAACATTTTCCAGGGGACATTTCATGTTTATATCGTTTACTTTGGTGGTATTCAAATTTCATCCATATTTAATAGTTTGTTTGAAATACAAATACAAATCAAAACGTGTTACCAACATCTGTTTTGTTTAGCAGATTTAAATTAGGGAAAAGAAATCTACTGCACTTTATAAGCCAATAATTTAATATAAAATATAAATTAAATAATTTGACGTTTTTGATTCAGTCCTGTAAGCTAAAGAAAGTTTCGCGTAATATAACCTTCGACTTCTGTAATAGAAAAAATAAAAGAAATCTCAGTCACTTCTCTAATTAGCTTCATATTAGTTGTGGATTTAATTAATCTAATTACCAAGAAGTCTTTTGGCTAACAT
This sequence comes from Acheta domesticus, assembly GCA_031308135.1. Lineage (NCBI taxonomy): Eukaryota > Metazoa > Arthropoda > Insecta > Orthoptera > Gryllidae > Acheta > Acheta domesticus. Next base: position 50,980,277 of record JAHLJT010009419.1, read on the forward strand.
TGTCAGAGTTTAGGGGCGATTTATCAGTGTGGATTTTATTTAATATTATATTTTTATAAGAAAAAAAATTTATTTCGATATTCATTCAACTTCAAATCTCACAGCCTAGTAATGGAAAAAGTCGTGTGTATCAGAACTCTGAAACTTGGCAAAATTGTAAACCAAATCCGACCGTACAAATTCACAGAAAAGGAAAGCGATGATCACATCTTTCTTCGATCCGTAGACGACGCGACGTTCCAAATACTCGTGCCAAGAGCAGACCGCATGACGCTTAAAGAGAATATCTCTGTTGGCAGAGCTCGAGAGCATGATGAGATTTTCCTGAATTCCGCCACTATTCAGGTCTCAGAAACCTCTTAGTGATAATACAATGCCTGTGATAAACTGAACACGCTGAATAGCCATCTTATGAATGATAACGGTGCTCGTGTGTTTTCCTGAGCGACAATGGGTCGACCCGACCTCCTGATTTGTTACGTCGGGGAATGAATCATCTCTTCACATACGATAACGACCCATAAATCATACGCTTCGTGCTTACAAGAAGTGGAGGATACCGTTGTGTACTCAGAAATTACTGTCTCGGAAGATCGACTCTAGAAAATGGAACGGAAGACAATATTTGCTCGATAATGTCACTAGTAAACGTCTTATTCGCCACTATTCTTTTTTAATACATTTATTACTTCTCGACACTAACTTTTCGAATAATTCGATATTTTAAGTAAAATGTAATTCTTATCGCTCCTTGTAACAGAAATCTGAAAAACAATATGATATACTAAGCCTCTTCATTTTTCAGTTATTTAAATATGACACTGTGCTTTATTGAGAAGGCGAAAACTACGTCAAATCAATTTTAAAGAGCATTTTACCCCTCCTCTAGCACTAGTACAAAATTATAGACTGTTTTCTTGTTCACTGTTTGGTCCATCGTCTTCTAGTCAAGTAAATTAAGAGTAAATAAATGATGATGCAAAGATTCATTAGTTCTTTAGCCATAGATTTTAACTTGTCAAAATGCAATATTTATTTATCTGAGAATCTTTCATGTGTAAAGTCCAACGCCAACAAACTAATTCCTCTCAGCAGAACTGCCAACATACTATCATTAATTGAAATTAATAAACATTAGAATTAACTGCCGACATTCAAATTTTGACAAATTGTGCGAATCGCAATTACATAATATTTTTAAAATATATTTTGACAAAACATAGCACATTCTGGTAACTATGAAATGATATGAGAAGAAGAAGAAGAAGAAGAAGAAGAAGAAGAAGAAGAAGAAGAAGAAGAAGAGTGTGTCTACAATTGGAAATTAAACACATTTTCTAAAATTATACAAATATTTCCTTAAAAACCCAAAATTTCACGCCCCATTAATCATTAACGCCCTATTATTAATCATTAAATGCCCTACTATTATAACGAGAATATCATTAATTCGGGAATCATATTCACATAAAAAAATAGTAAGAATGAAGAAAAAAATATAATACATAAAAATCTCCCTCCTACCAATAAGCGTGTACAAAAATATCCCGTTCCGAAGTCATTCCTTCCCCAAATGAAGTTCCCAAAACGAGTGACGAGAGCCTTTTAATGAGGCCCCTTCGCCTTGGCTCACTGCGAAAGAGCTCGCGCCTCGGGCGAGCGGAAACCGTTTTGCGGAACAAAGGCGCGGGAAAGCCTCCGCGTTATCTGATCACGCATGCGCGCCCTCGAGGCAGAAGCGGAAGAAGGGGGCACAGGGCCAAACGCGTGCGGCGCCGCGCTATTGGAGAGAGAAGGAGGCGGAAGGAACAAGACCTCGTTTGCCCAGGTGCAATTAGCGCGTTCTTAATGTACTCGAGGGTTTCGCGCAGGAAACTGCAACTTTACTTTTTTTTTGTGGCACGTAAACAGTTCAAGAAGGCTATCATCAGTGAGCTAGCATGACAAGAGAAAACGGGAATACTCCGATTTAAATGTAGTATTCCTTCAAAGGCACGAATTGGACGGAGAGGGGGGCTTGTCATTCAATCGCGAGCTTCAGTACCAAAAATTTAAGTCGTAATGAATTAGAAGACGCTCACCCCCTCTCCTTCCAGCTCGTGTTCTTGAAGAGAGACTTCATTTAAATCAGAGTATAGACATCGGCATCAGGCGAGGAGTTGTTCCAAGTGATCTTTAAGTGTTATCCTTTGGTCTTGAATACCATAACATTTATTGGTTTAGTTACACATGAATTATTTAGAAAAATGGAAGCAAAACAAAACCACTAGTAATCAATCAATCAATGAAGTCTTATTTTACGTGACGACAACTCAGGCCATCAAGCCTGCTCTTCTGCCTGACTACCTAAAAACCACGCCACGCCCCTCTAGCCATTAGCAGAGAAAGAAAGTACCACTCGGGCGACGAAACAGGTGACTTCTATTTAGCTCAAAGGCTTCTTTTAGGCTCGCGGAGCGCTAGGATGAATCAGAGAGAGAGCGCGCGCTGAAACGCTCCCGGGCGAGAAAATCATATCTAGCCAACCCGTTGAAGTGATGTGCTTTTCGTCCATTACCAGACTCCTCGTTTGGATTTCTGCTATGCGCCCACGTATTTCCTTGAGAATGAAATCTGTCGAGATAGGTTGGGATTTGTCTGCATATTTGCTTCCCACTTGGTGTTTCTACGTGTACTCATTTTTCATTACCTGGGTTCTGACTCAGTGTCAGCGCAAGGACTTATAACTTTAACTTTGAACTTTGAAAGCACGCTGAGAATTTAAATAAAATTCAACATTACACTGTAGAACCCAAATTATCTAATCTAAGAGGGGGGAATAGAACCATTCGTGTTATTAGGGGATAGCCTAATAAAATCTAATTAAATCTAGCGAAATGTAATTAAATAAAAGATATTTTACACTGTAGAATCTGTAGTAATATAAGATTCCATGTATTATGTGTGTCCATACGTGTACACAGTATGTATTTTGCCTTCCCTCGATCTACAATGCTGCCAATGGTCGTCATTAGAATTATCATCATTTTACTTTGAACCGACGTTGTGACGCCTTATTACTCGTACTTTTCCATCTGAGTAGTATGCTGAACTCTTATACAACAAATATTTTGTAGATACATACTGCTTGTTTTTATATTTTATGAGGGACTTTATCTCTTATTTGAGTAGTATACTGTACTCTAATACAAGTAATATTTTGTAGATACATACTGATTGTTTTTATCTTTTATGAGGGTTACTTTACTTCCTCTAGTCATTTAAAAGGAGTATGAATCTGTGAGAAAATCATGTATGTACCCATTCTCACCTTGACATGGTATTCAAGAAAGTAGTGCAGTAGATTTACCTACCAAGTATGAAGTGTGATAACCCTAGACCAGGGTTGTCCAACTGGCGGCCTGCCCTGTCCAGGTCAATACCCCCTTTAATGTAAAAATAGGTTAAGTTTAGATTTAAGGATTTCTTTGTAGCAAATTCAGAAATGTAATGTGTTATGGATGCTACGCCCTGATATCACACTTGGTTCTATTCCCCCCTCCCTCGTTTCAGAGCAACAGAGCAAAACGCCGAGATCAACAGTACGGGGAAGACAGGTGTGGATCGCCCGAGTAATGAAAATATGGCCCGCAACCTTAAAGGTTTTAGTTATGGCCCTTGAGGCTTTGCAAGTTGAACGTCATTGCACTAAACTCAGAAATGAAAATATGGACCGCAACTTAAGGTCTTAGTTATGGCCCTTAAGGCTTTGCAAGTTGAACGTCATTGCACTAAACTCAGAATGGTAATAAATCAGGTTTTATCATATGCTAACACGTATGACGACAGAAAGAGCTAATTATCATTTACTTATTACACCATTAGGGAAATCGCACTTAAATGGTTGCTTTTTACATTCCTTAATTGTTGTACACAAATGATAATATGGTAAATAAAGGAATATCAACAGTTCGTCGACAGAATCGTGACGGATTTCTGATTGAGATGTTTGCAGTACGCATCGGCTTATGTTTTTTTCAGTTGATGACACCAATCAATCAACTCTAGTAAACCCATGAAATATTTGAGAATTTTGAGTGTTTGCTAGATTAAATTTAAGTTAACAGAAACAAGAGATGAAAATTTAGTTGAAAGCGATGCTATCCAAAAGTGCTCATTGAGAACTAAAATAACACAGAATGGAAAAAAAAATTTTTTTTTGAAATTTGAGTTTTATAAAAAAAAGGCATATTACTATTTGTTTTGATTTTATATTCTTGAAGTCAGCGGTTTCAAGTCCCGCGTAAGGTTTGGGTGTTTTCATCATGCGATTATGGCATGGTTGACCTTTCATACCACCACGTACCACTTGTGAATGATTATTCTATAATACTAATTCACCACTGATAATTATTTCCCTTCTTGACCACATCTATCATACGTCATGCAGTGGAAGGGTTAAGCAAATCACCTAGTGATTATCAAACCAGGAAAAGCGATTGAACCAATATGTTAGCCTCCTCGTTCGCCTACGCTCGGGGCGCGAGTATGACACTAATCATCATTCTACAGGTACTAAATAAGTGCTTTTAGGTTGGGTATGTGGTTTGAACTCATTCTTCTCACTTATCTCTGCTACAGATCGATGGACGCTTAGATGATCGATGGACCTTACATCACGCATGCTCACTGGTAACTTCCTCTACCACTTGGCGATTTAGGGATTTCCAGAAGCGCAGTGGTTATTAGTCCTGTAAGTGTAGTGCATGTTATATCCAGGTAGATGAAAGGTTTCTCCTCCAAAATGTGAGATACGGCGCTGACCTACATGTCTTGTGGAGATTTCCATCTCCAGGTATCTTCCCCACTGGAGCATCCCCTCCCCCAGCTGAGGCAAGCCGCATTCGTTGTTGATCCGAAGAACCACAGAAAATTACGGATCAGAGCAGCTGGCCGCTGCAGTTCAGTGGCTTTACTCTTCGTACCCTGTAACATTGTGATCAGTAGGGTGGGGATTTCTATTATTTTGCATATTTTTGTCCGTTGGTTCAGGGCGTAGCTAAGTGAAATTTCTCGACGTTTGGTTATAGTATGATGCTGTATAGATTAATATGTTTTTTCCTGTTGGTGCATATTCGTGTAATTATAGGTGCATATTTTGCATATTTCGTTAAAAAGGAGATTAATCTATAAAACGTTTCATCTTTTCAAAGAATCTTATGTAATTGTGAGCGTTCATTGATTCGAAAGAGCAAGTCACAGTTTGGTTTTTGTGTTTTCTGTAGATGATAAAATACTTGTGCAAATGTGGGAACATATTTGAGAGATATTGAGAACATACTTGAGAACATATTTTTTAAACCAGTCAGAAGAAATTCAACAAGACATACAATGTACTTCACTAAAGTGAATATTTACTTCGATTATTTATCTCGCGAAGTAGTGTAGATTATATTACGTTTGCACAAAAAATATATCTTTTCATTCCAAACAAATGTTCATTTCATTCCAAGAATTTCATCAAGACAGGTTTTATCAATACAGGTTTGCAGAAGATATGAAATATTGTTAATTTTAAGTGCATATTAAAGGACATATTTCAGAATTTTTAAGTTATAAATGCATATTTTAAAAAGCATATTTCAAGACTTTTTAGGGCATAAAAATCCGCTCCCTAGTGATCAGAGACGCTGACCATTTGGCGAGGTCACAAATGTGAAACGTGTCTATTGGGAACCTCTTCCAGTATTACCTATAACGGTAGCATTGTTTTGAACTTTCACACAATAAAAGAAAAACACTCTTTTGTTTGTTATTTAAAATGCATGGGTCGAGAGAGTTTATATCTTAACGGTAAAATGCGTTTATATTAAGAAATTCACAGCTGAAGGATGTTTTAAGAAACAGCAACAGCTAACACCAGCAGCAATTGCTGGGCTTATAAGTTGACACAACCTTCCGAGCATACGAGATTCTAGGTGATGTTCCACAAGATTATTCTAAGACATTAAACGCGATAGATGTAGGGGAATCGCAATGGATGGCATTAAGGATGCGACATCGTTGTCGATGTTTTTAAAATTTCGATGCTTTTTTAAAATCATCGTTGTAACTTCCATTTGAAGCCGATGTTTTTCAACATCGATGGTTCGTCGTTTTTATGTAGTCGATATTTTTTAATAAAAAATACCATTATGAGAAATGTCTTTAATAATTTTCAAATATCCATAAATTGAATATTCTTCAGACTAAGTTTGAAAAATAAATAAAATAGAATATTCTCAATAAAGAAGCCTGTATTATTTTTGTATTATCGAATCAGATCATCCAAGTTTTGTTAATTTTCCTGAATATTTTTTGACCTTTTGTTAGTTAAACAGAAAAAGTTAATAACTTGACCACTTTCAAACTAAATTTCCCCGACATGAACTTCAATGGTTATTAATCCAGTTTCGAAAACATTGTTTAAGAACATGAATGGTTTTGGATCGATGTTCAGAAATATCGATGTTTTGTTGGTGATATCACAGCCCTAGATGTCATTCCCTTCCTCTCTCGCACTCTTCTTCCGCACCAAGCACCGCGCAAGATCTGCACCTGGGTGGATGTGGCCGGGGGGGGCAGGTATAAGACCCGAGGGTGAATTCTTTCCTTCCCTCCATACGCCTAATCGGCTGGAGTAAAAAACTGTAAGCCCTAAGACTGAATAAACTCCCTCCCCTCCAGGGTAACTGGAGGAGGGGAAATTTTAAAAAAAAAATCTTCCCTTCTCGGAGATACTACGAGCAGAGCAAGTAACTTCCCGTTTAATCCGCCTCTCAACAACAGGCCTGCCCTCGTGTCCCCAGTTTCAGACGCATCTACGTATTCGCGGGTCGCGCGCTCTCGCATGAAAGCAGACGTGTGAATGAGGACACCACCAAATGCAAACAAAAGGGTGCCGGAATTTCCCCCTCAACCCTTCTCCCCACCCCTCAACGTCACGTAGCAATCGGACCCTCCCTGTAACCCTGGGAGCTCCGCACAATAGTCTAATTCAGTGATGTCAAGGTAGTTGTCGGCATCAGATTCGGTGATACAAGAGCCAAAATGAAATCTCCCCTCCTCGTAGATGACAACCCCATCCTAAGAGACAAATAAGGAAAGTTGCTCTGACGCTTGTACGAAAAGCGAGCTTAAGGAAAATCAATTAAAGAAGTTTAATGTCTTTCTGTTTATTAACTTTTTTGTACTTTTTACCTTTGTATCAGGAATACTGCGGATTTAACCTGTTTACAGGTTAGAGGATGTTAGAAATCCTTTTCATTTAGCTTTCTCCGGTAACTACCCACTTCCCTGATTCTTTGTTTAGTGTAAAGGATTTTTCTAGATTGTCTTATTGTGACTGCGGGAGTGTGGTGAAGAAGGCTTGGCAAGCGTCATACTTCGACCGTGTCCATATTTACTGTTAATAAAGCCTGTTCATATACATTTGGAAAGAAGGTTGAGCGGACCTTAGGACCGCCCTGAATAGGCCATGATCAGATAAAAATCCTCAGCTATGCTGGGATTTCAACCCTGGTCCCTCACATTAGCAAAGGCTTGTCCTAACCAGGGGCGACTAGAAGGGGCCAACAGCTGGGGCAAGTTGCCCAAAGCCCCGACTTAATTGGAGGCCCGAATGTTCTTTTCATTCAAAAGTAATAAAAAAATGGACTTATCTCTAATACAAATTTAAGGCTGTAAGTTAATTCTGATGCACGGAGAAATGAATTCTGCATATGAATTGGGGAGGAGGGACCTTTTTGTTTGAAATGAGAGGCCCCTGTGGATCAACTGCTCCAGGCTCCTGGTCCTAACTATGCTGCAGCGACCCCTTTAACTTTCGAAAGATGAAAAATATTTCTTGTTATATGTCAAACACGCCATTACCGCAAGAAAACAGGGGGTACTGATCGTTTCCTTTCCCGCCACTCGTGCTGATAAGCTCATGGCAGGAGCGAGCCCCTGCGACCTTGGCATCGCTCCGCTAAATGAGCAATGCGTTTCTGCGCGCCTCTACGAGTCCGTGTGGACATTGGCCTTTGCTTCTTTATTCAAAGTTCTATTGGAAGCCATTTGTTCCCGAAATGCCGTTTGCCGCCAATTGTCACAGTTCACGCTTGATGTCTGATGGTGACCTAATTCATTAGTCAGAATTTCGCCTGAGTGATGTATGCAGTGTTTACAAAGCAGCCACATTCACACAATTGCATTGTCCCCTAACTGTGTTTCACAATTTTCTTTCCGAATGTTAATGGATAATTGTAGCACGTTAGGAAAGATTGGTAGTTCGCATGTTTGCCGTAATTTTGTGCCGCGTTGAAACAATTTAGCTTCTTATTTTAGAATAAATTGATCAATCAACTTTAAATAATATATTAACAAAAATTTCAGAATATTTGTTAAAATTCAACGTCTAGCCTATAGTGACGTATGCACGATTTACGGTTTCGAAGCGAGAAAAGAAAACATTGGGAAGTCAATAACTTTTTTCCAGGGCTTTTATCCAGCCGACAGCCGGTTACCCTTTACGTTTCGATGGGACGTATATTCCACCATACTCTAGACACCAACACAGACATCCAAGTCGGCGAAGTCAATAATAATTTTAATAAAGATGGAGAAAGTATTTTCAAGGATCAGGATACTTTTCGAAGCATTGCATTTTAATACTAAAGTAACAAAGATATTTGTGAGAAATACCTGACATGGGCGGATCTAAATATGTAGTTTTGGAAGAGTGGCAGTAATATTTATTGTTACAACATTACATCATTTTTCATAAATTGAGATTATTCAGACAATAAAAGGTGCACTTTATAGTATATTTATTAGAATTACTTTGGGTGTTGCAAATATTTCAAATTTACAATTATACCGAGTGATTTCGCTTGCAAAATAATTTCAACTGTTTCGGGGGAAGGGGATCTTGTCGCCTGTGACCTTGACTCTGGATTGCGACTGACAACTGAGGAGCAATGACACAAACAAAATTTGACGAGCGAATCCGATTGCAGATTTCGGAAAGTTCCAATATTGGTTGTCATAGTTCCTATTAATCGTGGAACCGGATTAATCGAGGCATTAATCACAACAAAAAGTAACAAAATAATTGTAAATGGAAAGATTAGCAGCAAGATTTGATTCACAAGTGCCTCGATTAATCCGGTTCCACGATTGATAGGAACTCTGACAACCGCGTGTCTTGTGTGATGATTTTAATTTGATGATTCTTTTGGGCCTGGTCTGCCCTGAACATAAACCGAAAGTTTTTCCGATTTTCCACATCACGGATGCTTTTTAACCCCGTCTTATACGACCTGTTTTGCAACCCCTTTTCCGCACCCTTGCTCTTGGCGGCAGCGGAGTGCGTACACATTCACACACACACGCACAGCCACCCATTCAAAAGTCTCAATGGCTTTAGCCCATGACCCAAAAATCAACATGAATGTCTTCCCGGGTGAGTTCCTTTTTCCGCGGTGGGAGAGGGTCCCCTGTAAGGCGACGGGTGGCCGCAGGCTTCGGGAGCCGCGAATCAATCTTCCACTTGCGCTGATGAATCTGTGTGCAGCCCATGGCCGCCGCTCGTTATCTACTTGTGCTTCCATGAGAGGCCGCTGTACTCCTCTCGCGGTCCTCTCACGGGAAGAACACCTTGGGAAGGTGAAGACTGGTGACCATCAAAGAAGGTGAATTCAGATAGATGCTTATAAAAACTGACAACTAATACCTCTGACGGTCTTGTAATACCTCTGACGGACTACTTTTACCATTGACGGTCTACCATTACCTCTGACGGACTACTAATACCTCTGACAAATTGGGCATATGAGTGGAAAGGATTCATTTACATCTATGAAGGATTCCGGAAAAATAATGGCTAACCCATTCTTTTAAATGAGAAAATGAACATTTTCCAATGAATACTGATAGTTCTAATATCTCTCAAAAGACGATGCGTGCAACGTTAATTTTTTTTTTCAATTCACAACTTGTTTCTCCTGAGTTTCGGTGTTAAATCTGCGAACTAATAAAGTGAAAAACCACATCGATATGGAAGATCACAGAGATAAAATGTGTCCTTCTAGTAATACAAAATGGGATTTAATCTCTGATGATAGGGCAAAAGATCCACGTTATGTTGTGAATGAACCTGATAATGAAGAACAAGGGCAAGAAGGAATAAGAATAAATAACGTCAAGACAATTTTTCCGAATTTATATATGTGATTATTTAAAATTGTCATTAAGCCAACTAAAAACAAGATCATATATTTATTTATTACTATCAAAACGTATCGTTGGCTATAAGTAATCACAAAAATCCTACGCCTATACAGTATGTAGCCAATATCCAATATTTGTTAAAGACAAATTGACGGAAAATTAAACTTGTCGCAGTAAAGATGGTCAATAATACTTATCAAAACGTACTGAAACACATTAGGTTCGGTCAATTCAATATAAATTCCTATTTTATTTATTTTATAAATTTTCGAAACTTCCAGTGTTTTATTCTTTCAGTTGTCACCAACAGACATGCTACTCAAGTCGCATCGTTTAGGCACTTTAAAAATACAATATAATTTACGAAGCAAATTGCAACTTTTGAACAAAGCTTTTATTTATGTAAATGGAATGGTGGCAGTAATGTATTTAAGTGGGATGGGTTTCCGTGGGTAATCAAAACCTTCTAAATCCATGTGTCCGATCATTAATAACAAACAAATTATTAGAAAATATAATTTTCACACCAACTATGAACTCATACTATTGAAAGTTTGTTGGTAAGAAAAATTGTTTCTTTTCTAGTAAGTTCTAGTAAGTCTTTTCTAGTAAGGTAGTAAGTTCCCTAACTACATGCAGATAAACGGAGGGATTAGTCACGTCATTATCATGAATCGAAATTTTTAATTTTTTAAAACAAACAAAATAAACGAACAAACGGCGTGTTATTGTATTGTAAGAGTTATTGTATTCATTTTGGATTCAGTATAATTTTTACTCTAATTAACTGTTATAAATGAAATGTGGCAATGAAATTTTGTATCTCATAGCTTTTAAACGTCATTTGTGGTAGTGGGGGACCAGACGTCTTTTCCTCTGAAGCCAGTCTGATACCGTCTTGAGTGAGGAGGAAGAAGCACTAGAGTCATCCGGAGCCGACAGGCAATCTGGAGGAGTGTCTTGGGGCTCGAGAACCATCGTCGTCACTTGAGGGTCTGCGAGCGCTAACAACCTCCTCGCAAGAGGATACATCGCTCGGGGCGTCCTCTTCGGCCAGCTAATGCGCATGCCTCAACACAGAATCAAGGACCTATACACGATTTACTCGCGTCCGTAAGCCTGGCTTGTGCGGTTTGTAAATATTTCTCCACATTTCTGTTTCCACTAGTCACTAGTGACTAGTGGGAAGAAAGCGGCAACGAAAGATTTACATCATGCGCAAGCCAGGCTTGCAAACGTCACTTGAGGTTGTATGGCGGCCTTAGTGATACACCTTCAAATGCGGTTCGGAAACTTGGCTTTCCGCTGGTTGTAAATCTAATGCCGCCTTGTCGTTCCCACAATGGAACAACCTGTGGAGTGGTGTGGCTGTAACATATTTACAACCGAGCCAAGTTATCAAGTTGCGCTTAAGGATTTACAGAGGGATCGCGGTTTAAAAAAAACTGGTTTTGAAAACAAAACCTTGCTGTTACAAACACTGGGAATAAATTGTTTTCGTTCTTTTTTATAAAAAAGAATTTTCAACACCAGAAATATTATTTACATTGCTGCAATAGCAATATCAGTTTTTATTACATATCTATATAATACAAAACATACATTCATAAACTGTTAAATCATTTTAAAGATTGTACAAAGTAACACATTTGGAGTATCACATATAGTTTAAAGACCAAACAGTAAAATGACGGAGTCATAGCCTTTTTTACTTAACACACTGTTACCACTTACACCATGTTAAGAGAAACGTCACCCACTGAATACTAATTTCTTGAATTTATTTCCTTCTCAGTTGTTGTTTTCAGTAATGGTATTTAGACAACACTTATAATCGGGGGAAATAGTTACTCGCGAAACGGTGAACCAAAATCTGTTTTGGTTACAAGAGTTGGATTGATATGACTCTCCGGCGTTAAATGCGAATCAAATACAATTTTAGGCTTTTCCTTTTCGTCAGGCACACCCTGTCAGACAATTGCACGAGTCAACACTGAGACCAGCTAGTGATGCGACATTGACAACAAAACACTGATGTTACCAATCATCGATGTTCTAATTTAAAACATCGATGTTATCGACCAAAAAATGTTTTTAAATCAACGATGTTTTAAAGCTGGTTTATTAACCTCTAAAATTAAATTCGTGCTTAACAAAATTGAATTTGTTACTAGCCGTGTTTATTAATTTATGAGTAAAATTTAACTGAAAACAGTCAAAAAATAACAAGAACAATGGACAAAACTGAGCCTGAAACCCGAGCGCGCTGGATCATCTCAAAGGGTGTCTTTTTTTCAGATCGCTGAAGGAGGGTTCGGGAGGAAGAGGAGAGGCCCTACGCCCACTGCGCATGCGTTCACTGCCTCTCCATATGTAAAATACGAGGAAATGTGTAGGAAATGCAGAAACATCGGGATAATCTCGAGTGAGTCTGTAGGATGAATGTAGTACAAGCAGCGTTTGTTTGGTTCGAACAGAAATACTCTTTGGGTTCGAACAGAAACTGAGAATGGTACCATGAGTTATTACTTCATATTTTAACTTTTACAAAATTGTGATTATTCGAATTTTTCACTCAGAAATAAGATTTAGAAAACGTAAAAGCATTGACCACAAAACATCGATATTAAACAACATCGGCTTTAATTAGGTATTATTACATAATTTAACTTTTACAAAATAATGATTATCGGAATTTTTCACTCACAAGTAAGACATTGTAAAAGTAAAAACATCTAGCACAAAACATCAATGTTAATAGCATTCGCATTAATATATCAATGTTTTGAACATCTATATCGACGCCGCATCCCGATTACTATTGTCCGATTAAAAGACGTTGGTGAACGACAGTTGCGTACGGAAAGGCGCGACGTTGATAGGTTGCGTACCACTGAGCTCGTGTGCCCAGGACACGACAATTAACGTTTGAAAAAAATACTTCTAGAAATAACCAATTCATATACTCATATTGTATGAAGCAACAGTTTCAGAAGCACCACCAACTTCAACTTCGTCCCCACTGCTATTCTTCCCGCTTTCCCCGGCACCTCCGAAGAAGTGTCCGCCCACGCGTTCCCGAGTCCGAAAGAGGCTTCTGAGAAGCGGCTGACCTTCCCCGCGCCTCGCACGCGCCTTCAGAAGGCGCTCTGTGCGCAGGACGCCAGCGCCAGGGAGAGCGCGCACGCGGCCCGTGCGGGCGCCGCCACGCGGAAGACCTCGGCCGCGTCACGCGGCGCTCCGCGGCTGACTCAGCGCCACACCGCTGTTGCGCTGACCGCCACGCTTCTCCCTGGCGCACTCGGCTTGCCAAGATGCCACGCCATGCCCCTTGAACTGTCCGCGCTGCCCTGCCCCGCCACGCCAAGTCCCTAGACCAGAGGCGTAGCGTGTCTCGTGTGTCTGGGGATGCTCAACAATCATGCGAACTGAAGATATCATGATTCTTAATCTTCTCTAGAATCTAAGTTATCGAAACAAATGTTACACTACTTCAACAGATTTATGTCAGGAGACTTCTTGAAAGCAAATTATGAATTAGCTCCGCTTTAGTTCTCACTCGCGATTGACAATGAGATCACTTGTGAATTGATATATTTCGAACCAAAATAAAATTTAATATATTTAAGTCAGAATTCAACTTCTTAGATATTAATTGAGAATTAGTAGGCAAGCACTATATCTACTGTTTGTGTTCATGACCAAGTACGGAATCACGAATGAGAAAGAAAAATATTTCTCTGACAACCCCGAGTGCTACGCTCTCGTGCACAAACGAGCAACTTGCTCTCATAAGCCTTTCTCATACGGTGCTTTCTCACCAGCCGTTGCTGCCCGCATCCGTATGCTAGCTTTTCGGGACTCGAGAATCCTTGGGCAGGGGTGAAGAGGGGAGGGGAGAACCTCGCCGTCTGCGCATGCGTCATTGCTCGTCGCAATCTCGCGGCAGACGCTAGAAGCATTTTAGCGTCCAAGCAATCAGAGGCAAGCTTGTATAAACGCGCGGAATTCAATCATAGGAAATCACTTCAAAATTAATACAAAACGTGTTTCGCTGAATGTGTTTCCCTCACTTGGAAGATTATCAATACAATATTTAGGCTTCTTTGATTGATATTTCACGTTTGGATACTCAGCATCTTAGCGTCCCCTGACGCTACGCCACTGCCCTAGATTACGATTTTTCTAACTTTGCCCCTCAAGGCTCGCCCGATCGAATATGTCACGGTATTTCGCGACGTTCTCAGTCGTGCCGTCAGGTATCGCATGATCGCGACCGTATCAAGCAGTGCTTGCGATCATGCGACTTCTAGCGGTACGACGGAGAAAGATGCGAAATGCCGTGTGATATTCCATCGTGGCCATAGGAGCTTGAGGGGCAGAGTTATAAATATCGTACTGTAGTCCCTGCCCCGCCACGCAACATTCCCTCCCTCCACGCCTCTCCTCGCCCCGCCATACTACACCCTGCCCCGCCATGCAACACCCTCCCTGCCCTGTCCACCCCGCCAAGCCTGGTCCGTACACTACAATCTTCCCTCCCCCATGCATCATCTCGCTCAGTCACACTACACCCCGCTCCGCCACGCCAAGCCCCTAGCTTTGCGACCCAGAAAAAAACGCGAGATAAAAATAAATTCTGAGAATAGACAGCCCGCAATCATGGGATGAGTAAAGGATTTTTCAGATTGAAGATGATGGAAAAGGTAATAAAAATTACAAAATAAGGATTACCATATAAAAAACGTAATTGTTGATTTTCCAAGCGAACCTTTTTCCCCACTTCCGTACCTTCACTGGGACACTGTGCGCCCGCCGGTGCGTCGGGCACTTCCTTTGCTCCGCGGCTCGGTTCGGAACACGCGAGCAGATTTCTGTGACGTCACAGAGCATTGAGTTGGTAAGCACTGCCCTAGTCTCACCCCGCCACGCAACTTTCTCTCCCGCCACACATTCCGGGAGAGATGGCTCAGTGCATCAACCTGATGTCACTGCAGTCCCTCTGACCGGGAGGTCCTAGGTTCGAGTCCCGACGGCGTCAGGATTTTCGACACTAGCATGTCAGCTAGGTCGAATTCAGTCGCTGTCTGGAGGAGAATTCTAGCGGCCGGCTGCTCTGATCGGTAGTTTTCCGTGGTTTCTCCGATCAACACCAGGCGAATGCCGGAGCAGTACCCTAACAAACGGACGGACCGCGCGCGATCTTTCCTGCCTCTTCCTTGTCCTATCCTCTCCTCTTACAGACACACACACTTACACTAACATGCACTACACTACCACACATGTCGGGAGACCGGTCGGGAGCGTACAGCTTGTCCCGGCTGGGGTGGTGCCCCGCTGGTGGGAGATACCTGGTTGAGGGGAAACCCCACTAGTCGACGTTAGGTCGACGCCAGATCTCGCCATCCAGCGGGGAAAAGATCATCGCCACCTCCAGAGAAAAACACGCACTACACTTACGGGACTAATTACCAAAGTAGTTGACGCGCCAGGAAACACCAATCAATCAATCGCCTCACATCATCTAGTCTCGCCACACAACAACCCACCCTGCTTCGGAACATGACGCGCCGCCGCTACGAAACGCACTGCCCCTCGATGCGACGACTGTCTCCACCGCGCAACGCCTCGCCAGCATCACCACGTTTTGCCATGCCGCGTCACGGTATGTCCCGCTTTAACCCACCGCGCCAATCCAAGCTGCGTCGCCAGAGATCCCTCCATATTACGAGCGTATTTATTATCGTATTATCGTTGATAAACAGCTCAATTTTATAGACATAGGCGTGCGCTGCGCAGGTTATTTTAACACGAGGGCTCAACTTACCTTTCTAGATTCCCTTTTC
The DNA here is from genome assembly GCA_031308135.1 of Acheta domesticus. Taxonomy (NCBI): domain Eukaryota; kingdom Metazoa; phylum Arthropoda; class Insecta; order Orthoptera; family Gryllidae; genus Acheta; species Acheta domesticus. The sequence continues at coordinate 50,996,353 of JAHLJT010009419.1, forward strand.
CATTAAACTTTTTTTTTAAATTGACGTACGGAATATTTTACTTGTCAATAAATAAAACACCTTACAAGGACGAAAACAAATATATAACCCGACCAAGCGGAGTGTAGGACGTTCGATGAGAGCAGCACTGCTCTTTGTTTTGCTTCGGAGAGAAAGAGACAGAGCTATTGATACTCAGAGCAACTGAAAACTAAAGCTCTGATCTAGACCAAGATCCGAAGACGTGGACACGGCCCTCTTGTAATATTATCTTAGGTTCAACAATGCCAGTGCCAGTCCATTTAAAACTGCGGGAAAATGCCGACGCGTTCCATAATTATATTATTAAATACTGATAACCATATAAAGAACGGAAGTATTTTGAGTCCCTAAAAGTAATTACATATTCCAGTCATGCTACACAACAAATTCCACAACGAGTTCATTACATTATTCGATATAATGAAAAACATCTAGGAATTTTTTGTTTAATTTCCATATTCCAATAAAATACAACGTAATGGAGATGTGTTTCAAATTGTTAATGAGTGATCAAATTATTAAGTGCTTTGTTTGTGGTAAAGGTAATGTTTGTAAGAAAAATTATTTGAAAAAACTAATTAGGCTGATTAATTAGCATGATGTACTTCTATGTTACGCAAAATGCTTCATTACTTTGGAACAGAGCATGAATGCACCCGACTACACCGCCCCGGCCCTAAAGCGCAACGCAACTGTCGCCATTATTAGTTCTCAGATGCGCCGTCCCTCTTTAGTCCTCAACATCGCTTGGTCGGGTTATTACTTACTAAACGATACAAACAATAAATAGGAATTATTATATGTTAAACCATTTACGGGGCTGCCTTGGAGAGCCTTTTCCTCAAATGTCTAAAACCATTTCCCAAATTGTTAGATTAAAAGAAGAAAATCAGGGATGGAACTTATTCGCGTAAATAAAATGTTCAACTGTTACATTAGCATATGGGGTCCCTTTCAAAATTTTCAGGAGGTCATGATCACCCTACCCTCTCCTGTGCACACGCTCATGCTTATGGATAAACCCACCATGTGTATGTATGAATGAACACACCATGTGTAGTATGCTGTGTAGATGGCGGTTATTCCAAACGCTGAAACGTGTAACTATAACTATAACTACGTGTGCTATTTAAGTTTTTTATTTTTTGTTTTTTTCTTAAAATCCAACTTCAGAAGAGAATTTTGAAAGAGCATTGTTAGGGTTTCTCCTTCTTCTCCATGAAGCAAACACAGATTTGTACTTCACTAATTAATTGATTACCCTAAGCAGGAGAGGAAGCGTCCAACAGCCGCCACCTTCTCGTTACATGTCTTGTAAGAATACTCTGTTCGACACCACCGCGCGTCTCCCCTACTCTCCCCCTCCACTGGCTTCCAAGAAAACGACATTCCAGGAAACTGTCCCTCAGCCGTCCCAGGAATGCGTGCGGCCTGCAAAATGTGAAACTGTGCGGGCGCCCCATCACGAGAACGCCTCCCCCTTCCCACTTGTTCCCGAGAAGGGTCGCTACAAGCATAATTCAAATGATGAATGAAAATGAATTTCTGTCTCATTTAAGTTGAAAAATTTTAATAGAAATCAAAAGGCGAGTCGTGTTCAGTTATATTTTGGTATAAAGTGCGATAGAAATGTTATGTGGATTTAAGGATGTATTATGTTAAATGAGTTGAAGAATTCTGTATTGCGGGGTATTTATTAAATCACAATTATTCTGCCTCTTTTTGCCCGCCCTGCCCCTCTCAGCCCTACCAATGATCATTGTTGCTCCCACTATCGTTGTTATATCTCGACCAAGTTGAGAATAATGTTTACAGGAGCGCGCCACCGTCTGTTTACAGTCGAAATGACACAGACGGAGATATAAGGATACTCAATTCAAAATTAAAATGGGACCGTGCCAAACTATTGCGGGAAAAAAAACGATTTGTTTCGTCACAAATCTAGTCTCTTCCCAATGAATATTTTAACTGTAATTGGACATATCTGCACCTCGTATTGGAAGAAATAAAAGTTTATTTTTCTCTGCAAAACGATTCAAAATTTTGAAATTAATTCCTTCGATGAGCAGTAACATTCATATAAAATGTTTAATTTAACTTAAGTAGTTTCTCAGAATGTATACTAAATAACGTTCTTGTTTATGTAAGAAGTAACTGCCACTATAATGAAGAATATTGTAGATTCTTATGACTAAAGTTAATGTTTTGGTACTTTATTGCATACCAATAAGTGCGACAGTAAACAGATGCAATGTTGCACACTCTCGGCACAAGTCCAGAAACTATTTTGGCCTTCAATTCCTTCGAACTTAATTGCTCTATTGGAATGAATCCTCGTGCATTTAGAAGGAAAGTGTATGGGCTTTCAGAAACGTTTAATTTCGTTTGGTGAATTTAGGTGAACTGTTTTGAGATATTTGCGGGAAATGGAAAGAATGAACACTTACATTTTGTTCTGATGCTAGGAAAGGGAGCAGGAATAATTTTTCTGATGTCTCATACAGGCTAACTTTTCTCTTGTTTTGAATGTCACGTGAACAAAATTTCATTAATATCGGAATAAAATCGCGTTGTTGAATGAAAAACAAACCTTATTTGAATGAAATAAAATAATAATTTGAAAAATAAGGTAAACATAAAAATTGTGAAAACAATTGGATGTATATTTATATCATGAAAATAACAATAAAAAGGCAGTTCTTTTGAAATTAGAGACGGGCATCCCAATTTTACAGATGCGGAGTGCAGCGCCTCACCATTATTTAAAACAAACTAGTGGTGCTACAGAATGGCACAGACTTTCCCGTATTAGTTTTCTATTTTCCTGGGTCTTCGCTAGCTATTCGGAATTGCCATATACTCTTTCTTGCCAGCTACCATCTATCATCGCCAAAAGTACATTTTTTTGTCATTTTCTTAATTTTTCGGTTTCCTATTGGTAGAACAGAAACATTAATTTTAGAATATTAAAGAACACAAAAACCTAGCCGTAAATGGCAATTTTCTTTTAAAAATTATGTGCCGTTTAAGAGAAAATGGCGTTTTAGCACTACTAAAAATGCGAAATTTGAAGCTCATTTTCACAGAAAATTTTTGAGTTTTCAAACTACTTTATTTGAAGTTATTTGAAGCACTTACACTCACAAATATAATCATCTTTACAAATTGCGGATAATGTGCATATTAAAGATGTGAGAGATCTTTCAAAAAATTTACATTTATATAATTTTTGAAAAAAACAAAAAAAACTCAAAATAAACTTCACGCTATACTAATGAGTGTAATTAGCACTATCCGTTACAAAAGTTTCAAGAAAAAAATTGCAGCCATTTACGAGAAAATGACGTTTGAGCATTTCTGAAAATGCCGAAATTTGAGCTACTTTTCACAGAAAACGGTAGTATTTTCGAGAAACTTTACTTGACATTATTTAAAGCATATATACTCGTAAATATAATAATGTAAAAAAATCGCCGATAATGTAAATATTAACGACGTGAGAGACAAGTTAAAAAATGTACATTTTTGTAATTTTTGAAAACACCAACCGATAGACCAAAATGGCTTTTATGTCATTGATAGAGTACATTTACCACTATCCCTACCAAACGTTTAAAGAAAAAATTTGGAGCCGTTTTTGAGAAAATCTTGTTTTTGTAATTTTTTAAAATTGCACATATTGCACGCAATATTGCACGAAAACTACCAAAATTGTGAAAAACATTTACATGATCTTTATTAAAGAACTCAATATGCAGAACAAATTTTATTTGAAGAAAAATCTCTATCTTCAATTTTGTAGTTGGAGAAAGACGCCGAAAAAAATTCAAACTTTCACAATTTTCGAAAATTTAGAGCTGTACGTGAAAATCGGACCTATGCCATGTTAAAAAGTGTATTTTCCTCTATTCATACAAGAAATTTAAAGAAAAAATTTGGAGCCGTTTTTGAGAAAATGTTGAAAATCCCTGGAGGGCTTCAAATAAAGTACCCCCAAATTTTAAAGAATCTTTTTCAAAATCACAAAGCTTCGACTAGAATCAGATCGACTGGGGAATATCAATTTTGAAGAAAATCGACCGAACGGTTTAGGCGCTAGCGTTGACCACAGACGGACAGACGGACAGACGGACGGAATGCCGTCAATCGATTTTTTAGTATAAAGAAGCAACAAATCATGGATTTTGACCACACCACGAGATAGAGGATTTTTTTTCTTAATTTAGCAACTGGTTTTATCCACTTATTCGTTTTCACGGCCCGGCAATTAATTTTTTTCCGCCGAAAATTGGCCATTTTTTCGCGCATCATTACATAACTTTCCCTATACTACGTATATCACTCCGTGTATACGTACGTATACGGGAAAGTAAAAATTATTTTCTTGACACATAACTTTCTAAGAAGAAAAAATAATTTGAATGTTTTCTTATTGCACCAACACTGCAAGCACGTATTGTTTTATGACTTACATAATTACATAAATAATGAATAAAAAGCAGTGGTCGCCCGGGGGGGAAGGCTTTACCCCCCCTCCAGAAGCGAATGATAGACTAATATGACGACTAATATAGTTTTGACTAGTTTTTCTAAAGTATTGAAAGTCATTCAGTGCAACAAATGAATACATTTTTAATACGATAAGTCAAAAAGAAATTTAATTCAACATAATGAAACATTCTTTATAAGAAAATATCAATTCGGCTAGACATTACATCTATAGGCCCCACAGACAATTTCTGGTTGCGCAACTGATGATCATAAAAAGTATTCGTTATTCTGTTGAGACTGCAATCGTTGCTTATCGTATTTTTGTTTCTTCGTTTACGAAAAAACTTCACGCTTTTATCTTTACAGACATCATGGAAAGCCAAGGGCGACACAAGGCATATATTTAGCCATTGTAAGTTCCGTGAAGGACAATTAGCCTCGGAGTCGTTACATCTCGGGATTCCAAATCGGTCACCCAAACCAGGAACTCGAGATGTCTCGAATTCACTTAACCTTCTTGACTTCACGTAGTTAACAAATTCGGTTAGCAGCGCCGGTTTCGCGATCGTGACCTTTCAGCAGAACCATTCCAGCATTCGCCTGGATGACCGAGCGAAACCATGAAAGCCCCGGCCAGGATGGCCGGCATGGGGATTGAACCCGGGCCTCCCGAATGCGAAGTCAACGTGCTACATCTTGAGCCACTTCGCTCGGTCACCTTGCATTGGTACACCTACACGAAAGTGCAACAGCTTCGTGTGGAGAGCATTTCCAGGTGTGGGAATATTACGATAATATATCGCAGCCACAAGAAAAGGAAACCTGGATAAAGATTCAATAAAGGGCCGAAACGTAGCTTTTATTAACAAACTTTTTGTTTGTTCGGATCTGATGTGATCTCGAAATATATTCCACCAGTATAAACTAGGTTTCATTTCCGTTTTCTAATTTGCGTCAGAGGCATACACACATTCGTATTCTTTGTGGCATTGTCTATTTCCGTTCCTTTGTGTTTTCCATGACATCTATTTATTAAGTTTGCTCTGGCGTCACCGATGCCACCGCACTTTCCCTCCGTCCCAACGCCTCATCAGTCACCTTCCTTCCTAGTTTGGAAAGGGCACGAAGCGAGGATTTTACGGAGGCCTGTACCATGTACACAGACTATGCTAAATTTGTAAATTTTGATGTACCGTTTCTAGAAAAAGGTAAATTTAAAAAATCGATATTTTATACTCTTGAAGATACAGTGATTCCTTTTCACATTTTTTGGTGTTGATTAAATTTTTTTTCCAATTTACGTTTTTGCCCACTTTTTCCCACCATTTTTGCACAAACTTCACAATATTTAAAAACTTTTAAAATGTTTTGTTATTAAAGAATATTTCTACAAAAAAGCCATTCACAATACTTTTAAGAATCGACCCTGTAAATTTTATTTAGATGTAAATAATAGTTTCTAAAGAAACTAACTTTAATCATAAAATAATTACATTTTCGGAAATATGTCCCATGAAAATGTCGACTTGTCACTCCTGCATTAGAACACTCTTCTGAACATTGACACATAGTATTGTAACAAATCACAATGTTTGGTAGTGAACATAAAATATTTATGTAAAAAAAAATGTAAAATCAAGAAGAATTCTTAAGGACATGATGGTAACATTACGGGGCGACTGATAACAATAAATGAAGACTTGGCCGGGAATGTGTTGATGGCGGAAGCGCAGGATGTCCAGCATGCGTCACTGGATATCCGGAGGGTTTCCGTGGCATCAAATATACTGCGCGGTAGGGGAAAGTAAACAACTATTGAGAAAGTGGCTCGCTCGATTGGTACATCAAAATATCGAGAGCTCTGATTCTACTGGAGAGGTGCATTTATACGAACTGCATTTTGTATGCATGATATAGCAACATTTGGAGGAGAGATTTGTTTTATAGATAATTATTGGAAGAAGTGAAGTGGAATTAAAAAACAAATAACAAGGACCATGTTACGACCACAAATATTCAAGACAATAGCAGTGAATAATATGCCGATATCAAGTTGTTTTAGTCGTTTGAATGAGTTAAGTGACATTAAATATTATTGGGGAATAGGGAATCGAAATTCCAGTGTCATGTTAGATTAGTTTATTTATTTATTTATTGGTCAAAAAACAGTAGAAACTGTATATGACTGTAGTTGTTAGGTTTAAATAATTAAATTTTGATTCTGTTAAAGCAGGTATAATCGGTTAGTAAATGTAGTAAGTAAATGTAAAAGTAGTTAGTAAATGTAAAAGTAGTAAATGAGTGTTTAATAATTTATGAAAATTTTTGTGTTTGTTTCATTTCTTTCTTGCTTTTGGATGCTATAATAAACGATTGTATTTTGAAGTTCCATGTGTGGCTTTGCTTTAAAGATAATTACTCTTAGAGTTTTCCTGGAGAAAGACGTTAGCATATGATGTAGTAATCATCGGCCCTTTCCTTTTGTATAACTGACAAATACATAAGAAATTTGTCGGTTCAGTGCAGATGGCACCCAGGGGCGGATTTACATATGGGCTGAACGGGCTGTAGTCCGTTGCGGCACGTTTTGAGGGGCAGCAAATTTCCCCAAAAATTATAAAATTTTGAATTTTAATGCCATGTTCGTTTGAAACAAAAACTGAAATTAACCCGTATTCTGTTTCTTTCTTAGACATGTTTCATTTATCAAAGAGAAATCATTTTAGATATAGTTTTTACTTTAAAAGAAACGTCATTAGCCACGGAATTAGTCATGATGTAATTTTCAATACGTAAAAACTACGAGTATGTAGAAAATATTTATTCCCAACCAATAAAGGTTGATAAATCAACAATCATAATGTTTTTTTAAGTAATATAAATTCTCAAGGGGCGGCAAAATTAATGTAGCCCAGGGCGGTGACATGCATAAATCGGCCCCTGGTAGCGCCAGACAGCAAATTAAATGCAAAAAATCCAACTAACAACTTCTGAACAATGTGTTTCATCAATAATAAAACACAATTTCCATAATTTTGGTTCCCTATGTCAACAAATGGCGGTGCATACCTTGAGCGTAATTCGACAATTAAATAAGAAAGAGAAGGTGCTTACAGTTTCCAAAATACTCAATGATCTAAAACAAGGAGTGTTATACAAAAAATCATTAATCTGAAATATGTCAATTAAATCTCGAATTGGTGTATGTAGAGAATTAAATCACTTCAATTTTTTATTTATGTTATTACAGTGTTTGTTATTGACATATTGTTTGCTAAAACTACAAGGGTATATTGATGTTAAATAATCATATTGATGTTACTAATTATATTGATTTATTTATATTGATGTTAAATAAAATATAAGAAAAATTACTCAAGTAGTAGTAGTTTATTATTATAACTCAGAAATAAATTACAAAATTAAGATTAATGAGTAAATTATGGAGCGATAGTGCAAAGAGCATGGCTTGTCTATTCGAATGCTCACTCCACTTTCTTATTCTAAACCGCCATAAGGAGTAGTATTTTGATCAAAGGGATCTTGGGAGCAGGTTCTGAATCCAGGACAATCTGATAAAACAGCAATTTGATTTCAATTCCCCACTTTTCCTGAAATCTCTTCCTATTCTCTATTTTGTGAGTTACAATGCATTTTCCATTTCTTGTGGTTTTCCTCAGCATTATTTTCATTTCCAATCCCTGATCTTTCACAATTCCTGTAACGTGCTCAAATCCTTATAAATATTCATTACGCAGCCTCATTCTAGCATGTGAACCAAACTACGAATCTGACTGGTAAATTTCATGATAATCATCTGATTTTAAAATGTCTGAATTTTTCCTTATTTCTTTTCTATGTTTCCAAAAATCTTATCAACTGGCTGAATTGAATGCCTCTTACAGGGAAGAAAGTGTGATATTCTTCAGATGACGAGGGGCATTGTTGAGGAGATTGAACGCCATGGCATGAACAACATGCTTGCTCCAATTCTGACACCCTCACCCATCAGAAAAAAGCCTAAAATTCGTAATTCTTGGGTGGGTGTAATGTTACTCCGGCAGCAACACTAATGTCAGTGATTAGCTGATCCAAAGGATCGTCCATAAATTACGTAAAGCTAAAGAGGGGGAGGGGATTTGAGGCAGCGTTATCCTGCGTTACTGAAGAATAGGGGGATATTAGTTTAGTGCTACGTAACATCGATTTATTTTTAATTTTTTGACATCTTGTGAAACAATTGCTTTTTTCTGTCTTTACCAAAACATTAAAATATTAATTATTTACTTTTAAAAACATTATTAAATTAAAGTTATGTGAAATTTGTTACATTAAATGAAAGCATTTTGAAATCAAGAAATATAAACAACAAGAAAATATTAAAAACTTATCTATAATAAATTCTAGAGTCCAATTAAATTGGTGCAGTAGACTGTCGCTGATGTGCCATCCACAACAACGTGTGGACGGGTTGTAACAAATTTTCACGTCAAGGATCTGAAATTTTCACATCCTGCCTTCACACTGCACTTGTTCTCAATCTTATTAGTCAGCCTATTAATTCTGACTTTAATTGTCACAAATTTTAAAATATAACTCAAATAAAATGAATAAAAAATGTTTTTCAGTGATATAATTTCTTTTTATATCTTGTAAATGGGGGTCTCAAGCGACGCTCCTCATATGTATTTGCAAAGACCAAAGCAAGAACTTTTTATTTAAACAAAAATACATAATTTGATCCTTTCTGTAGTACAGCCTCCTCTTAACAACTTTGCTAGAGTTGGGACCAATCATAAATTTCCTCAAACCAGAACTCGCATTCTAAGATGTTCTCGAATACCTTGCGACTTGAGCTTTTAAATCCTTCTGAACATTTATAAAGATTTGGTTTTAATGCCCTAGCACAGGTAACTTGTCTATTGCCCACCTCTGACATGGGATGCATTGTTGTACATTATCTCCAGTGGCACCACATGAGCACCCAATTCTGTTTCCAATTGACTGACAGGGAGAGGTGGCTCAGGTCACTAACTCACCCTTTAGGCCGGGACACACTTATACTTACATGCACTACACTCGTACCACACATGTCGGGTGATCAGTCGGGAGCTTAGAGTGTGTTCCGGTTGTGGAGGTGCACTGGTGGTGGGAGATACCTGGTTCGGAAAAATACCGGTAGCCGACTTGTAGGTTTGCGCCGGATCTCACCATCCAACGGGGAATATCACCGCCACCTCACGAGGAAAAACATGCACTACACTTGTGGGACTTATGATCTTACCAGTTGACGAGACCAGAATTACTAATAATTAATCAATCAATCCACAATCAATCCAATGACACCACATGAGCACCCAACAACGTGCTTCCAACTGATAACGTTCCTCCCATGTTCTCCGCCAGGGTCCGTCAGGGCAACGGCCTCTGTCTTAATTTCGTATTCATTGTGTCGGCCCCTAGCTGAGGCACTATGGGATCTGATTAGGACGGGAATTGTCGGAAGATTTCATTTTGCCGGTAATTTCACCATACATGGCAGAGACCATACATGGCAAATTCGAAACCTGGTGTTCTGACGATTTTCTCCCCTTAGAAAATCCACCGACTGCAGACTGGATTGACCTGCAAATACGGTTGTAGAAAAGTAATGGGTAACCGCCCATTCCACTGTGGGTAACTTCAATACAAATATACACACTGAAGATGATAATAAAACTTTTCCGAAGAAAAGAATAGGAAGAAAAAAGTTTTTGAATCATTTGTTTGTCATAACATTCTCGCCACAGGTAAGTTACAGTTATTCATTCACTGTGTATGGACACCGCACAGGAATGTCAAAGTTATTTTCTAGAATATTATCACTTTTCTGTTCATCAACGCCCAAGTCAGTGCTATTTTCATTTCCACTCGGCTGACTTGTTTCTCCAGAATGGAAGTTGGAAGATGGAAGTGCAGATCGCGCGATTGTTACGTCTTCTGGTCTGACGATTGCTCTGACGTCACGGCTAACCACAGCTGCCTTCCGCCTCGGCCCACGTCGCGTCTGCTCCCCATCCTGATTTCGTTTCAGAAGAAGCAAAAAGCTGTTTTGGCAGCGCGGTTTTTGTTGTTCAGCGACTTTTCTTACGCTCAACCCGGCTTAGGTGGCTCAGATCATCAATTGATGTCACTGCAGTGCCTCTAATCGGGAGGCCCCTGGGGTTCGAACCCCGATGGTGGCAGGATTTTCGACACTAGCTAAATAGCTGGGTCGAGTTCAGTCCCTGCCAGGGGGATAATTCAAGGGACCGACTGCTCAGATTGGTAGTTTCTCATGGTTTCTTCGATCAATACCAGGCGAATTTCGGAGCAGTACCGTATCAAACAAGTTACGGACCGCGCGCGATTTTTCTTCATCTTCTTCATTGTCCTATCCTCACCCCTAACGTACATTCATCACACTTGTCGGGAGACAAGTCAGGGGTTTAGACCCAGTTGTTCCGTCTGGGGGTGGCCTGCTTACGAGAGATACCTAGTGGGGTAAAACTCTGCTAGCCGACATATAGCTCTACCTATAGGCCGACATATAGGACCTTTTTTTTAATTCTGGCCCTCAAGAAAATGTGCGCAGATAAATCTCTTTCCCCACACGTCACATACAGTTTTTACTGTTTTTTGACAAATAAATAAATAGGTCGGTCCCCAGATCTCACCATCCAGGGGGAAGAGATCACCGCCCCCTTCCGCGATAAAGACATGCACTAAACGTACGAGGCTAATGACCTTAGCTGTTGACAATCAATCTTACACTCAGCGTAGATTCTAATTTACACCTTTTAAATTACAATGGGTTCTTGATTTTAGTGATTATTGCGCTCGAAAGAGTCTGACGAAAAGTGAATGAACACTGAAACAATATTTCTCATAAAAATCAATTCAATAAAATCCAATTAATTCGCTCCAAATGTTCAAAAAGAAAGTAAAATATGCAGTACCGCCGACAATTAAGCGATGTTTCAAGTTCGCAGGATTTCGAGTCGGGCCAGATCGATCGGGGAATATTAATTGTGGCGAACGTCCTGTGTGCGATTTGGGCGCTATTGTTGACACAAACATTTTCCCGATGTCAGAGTCCCCCAACACGTGTATTTCCGTTCAAATCTCGACGTCGTTTTTTTTGGGCATTACACAACTTTCTCTACATTACGTATATAGATTATACGAGGGCAAGTCAATAAATAAGTCGCAAAACGGAATTGAGGCAAAAATATTCAAAGTGGGGATTTTTTTTTACTTTTCCACATAATCACCCTGTACATTCAGGCACTTATCCCATCTCATTACAAGTCCTTGAAAGCCAGAAAGGAAGTTCTTTGATTGCTGTCGCAGCCAACGTATAACCTCATAGATTACGGCATCATCTGCATCAAAATGACGGCCACCCAAATGATTTTTTAGAGGTCCAAACAAATGAAAATCACTGGGGATGGTGGATGTTCCAAGCGTTCCCAATGAAATGTCCGTAACAGCTCCCGCGTTGGTATTGCTGTTGGTATTGAGCATCGTCTCACTTTTAGCACTAGTGCTAAAAATTGAGATTTCAGCACGCTATGTCTGCTTTAATAGATCCGCATTTAATAGTAGCTGTCCAAAAATTAATTTTTATCCTGCATCTAGCTCATTGCGGTTCAAACAAAATTTATTTGATCGTAGGTTGGTGTTCTCGACTTAACAGTGCGTCGAGTAATATTTTGTGTCCAACCACAAGAACAACACAGCCAATTCATCCTATGTGAATTTAATGTTACATAAAATATTTTAATATTGTCAATGTTTTGATAGTCATTAATTTGAAACACAAAATTATAATGCAACAATTGATCTAAATATAGGCTGTACAGAATAATTTTGTAACACAAAAATCTCTAATATACGAACATTCGCAGTATAAAGAACTAAATATTGTAGGAATTGATGAAAATCATGTCGAAAAGGAGTAGAGAATTTGTTGCTGCAGCATTGGAATACTTTCTTTTTATTACTTAATTAGTATTCAAGAAAGCAAAAGTGTATTACAACCCTAAATTTTCTGTCCACAGCCGAGTTGAAAGTCCATGCGCAGAACACTGAAGCGGTCTTTTCCGGAGCGGGTGGCGAATCTACCTGGCGCACTCTCCAGGGATCCGCATGAAACCCGACTCCGCTCCGCGCCCCGACGCTCCACGCCCTGCTACTCGCCGCCACCGCCGCGCCGCGCCGCCTCGGTAGTCCCGGTGTCGATTTTCCGTGTATCTTGTAACTGTCGATAAGGATGTGTTAGTCATGGGTTGGCAGTCTGCGCCACTTGCTCGCACCGAGTCCGGTTTAACCGGAGAACGTGACGTCATCTCCTCTGCCCGCCGCGCCCTTGCGAGGGACTCGACCGGAACTGCGGCCGGCGAACGCCGGAAGCGCGAAGATGACACCGCAGGGTCTTGAGATAAGGTGAGCTCGACGCGTGTGCACGTGGTTGTTTAGGTATTGACCAGCGGTTCTCAAACTGTCGTACGCGGACTCCCACAATGAGCTGAGATAGCTCAAGGCAACAGATGATCCGCTAGAACAGGGGTCCTCAAACTACGGCTCGCGGGCCACGTGCGGCCCGCCGAGGACATTTATACGGCCCGCCGCGTTTTTATGGTTTAAAGAATTTTTTTCTTAAAATCTGCACCCTTTTTTATTATATGTTGGGGTGTCTAGGGATGGCAAAAAAATCGATGGTTTTAAATCAACAAGTTTGTTGATTTAATTTTACTTCCTTTTAAATATTGTATTTGGCCTGGTTTTGATTCTTCACTTCAAAATAAGATATGTGCAGTGTGTATAAGAATTTGTTTATAGTTTTTGTTTTTGCTATTGTGCGATTTTTCTAACTCTGCCTCTCAAGGCCTGTCTTCACGATGGAATATGTCACGGTACTTCGAGTCTTTCTCAGCCATGCCGCTAGATATCGCATGATCGCGACCGTTTCAAGCAGTGCTTGCAACCATGCGACATCTAGCGGTAGGACCGAGAAAGACGCGAAATGCCGTGTGATCAGCCAAAGAGGTTTGAGAGACAGAGTTAGAAAAATCGCACCATACAATCCGGCCGTCCGACGGTCTGAGGGACAGTGAACTGGCCCCGCGTTTAAAAAGTTTGAGGACCCCTGCACTAGAATGTCTCTGAGCGTCTATGATGATAAGGTTCGGTTCCCAACGCTGCCGAATTTTCGACATTCGTTAGCACAATCAGTCAAATAAGCATACGTACAGAGGCACGCTGTAAGCTTGTGAACAATTTCCTTGTAAGCTGGTGTTCTAAGGCGAAAGTGAAGCTAGTCAATTTGTCCACATCAAATTGGAAGCATTTTTTTTAGCCAAAGAGCTTCCGGCTGAGTTTCCCTCAGAGTTGGCATTGCTTGGGTCTGCAGCGACAGTGTTCGGGAGGTCGTACAGTTCGAGTCCGGACGATGGCGGATTTTCCACTCTAGCTATATAATTAGGTCGAATTCAGCTGGTGAATGGAGAAGAATTCTGGCGGTCAAAACGGCTTAGGTATCTCAGGGCATCAATTAATGTAACTGAAGTGTCAAGAGAGGAAATTTCCTGGCAAGCCGACCTGTAAGTCAGCGCCGGTTATCATCCAGTGGAGAAGTAACATTACGGAGTTTTTGCACGCCATAGCGGACAGCACTATCGATCTTCTGCGCATGCGGAGTTCAAGTTACGCGTCACTTTTGTGCATCTGCGCTTGCGTAGAAGATCGATAGTGCTATCCGCTATGGCGTGCAAGAACTTTCTACTGTCACCTCGCGGAATAAAACAAAACATTCACTACACCAACGAGACTAATGACCATTGCAGTTGACTAGCCCGGAAACATCAATCAATCACTGACAAACAGCAATCTGAATCAAACCACTTTAACGTATACAAACTACCTGAATCACCACCAAATACTCACAGCAAGAGATCCATTTATCAGGTGCGGATCCACGAGGAGGGAAATGAGGGAAATTTCCCTTCCCAAAATTTTTCAGAAACTATTGGTTTTAACTTGTAACGAAACTTTCAAACAAAAATATTTTCGTATAAACATGAAAACGAATAAAATTGTATTGCAACATGAGCGGAGTTAGCCTGCGTCATTCTATGTAATCTGTAATACGACACATTCGACCGAAACATTTTGAATAAAAACATTTTCCCTACCAAAATTCGTGTCTGAATCGGCCCCTGCATTTATCCATGCAGTACCCTATCTGTCAGGGGAACCTCCTGGACTTTGAGGAGGAGGAGGACGTCCTGGCATTCGCTCAGTCGCACCCTCTGCTTCCGGAAGTCCAGACGGAAGCAGGGGTGTCACAGCACAGGTCACTGACACTGAGAGAGGGCGAGGGCAAAACGGTAGTGACGCAGAAAATTATGTCGGCTTCCAGAGCAGAATTATAAGTACAGACAAAGGCTTATAATTGCATATAAACACGGCATATAATCCAGGCCAGACTTACAAATTAATTCGGATATCCATTCTCTATTGAATTCCACTTCAGAGTGTAAAAGAATTATTAAATTCCTATGTGACACAAAATTATATAATTATATTTAATAGTTCCTTTATTGCTACAAAAATGCACATGCCTGTAATATCGAATGAGATCAGAGTTAAATGTTTTATATTGTTTGCTAAATATCTCATTGTAACGTTTGTTTATGTAATTGTAATATTTTATTATGTAAAACTGTAAAGTAGATTTTGATCGCTTATGACCAAGACGTTTCACAGCGATCTGAAATAAATTAAAATAATAATAATCCAGGCCAGAGTTATGTGGTTTATGTGGAAGTGAAAATCAGACATTGAAATCTACAACTTATAGAAGACTTCAAGTACCAGAGCATTTGATGACCATTGTTTGGTGTAACAAGAAGAGACGGAATAAAAAACGAAATCATTAAGAGAACTCTTGAAATTCACAATTGAAATAGGAAGATCGAAGAATATAGAATCGCACCTCTGCTAATAAGAATTAATGATGAACGCATTCCAAACAAGTCCTATATCACAGATTTCGCAGAAAATAGAATATGCTCATTTTTTTAAAATGTCTAATGATCTTTCCGAGAAAATGTTAAAAAATGTTAATATCGTTCTAAGTGTTCAAAATTTCTTGAATTTCACGCAAAAATTACGCGAAATTACTCATATTTTTGAAAACGTTTGCATGAGCTTATTTAGAGATCAGGCTTTGAAAACCACATTTCATTAACAAAAAAATCTCTAATTTCAATATTGTAGTTGTAGTAAAACGCCGACAAAATTTTGAACTTTTGCTGTTTCCGAAAATTCTATTTTTTTTAACGAAAAGACGGCCTGCACTGCTTTTTAATCTATCCGAGCAAGATGTTAAATAAAAAAATCGAAGCCATTTTTCAGAAATGTTTGAAAATAAATTCAATTGAAAATTTTGAACTGAAGTTCATGTAAAAATTCCCCCCCCCATCAAACTCGCGGGGTTTGCGATCATTCAGATCGATCCAGAAATATCAATTTTGGAACAAATTGTCCATA
Source organism: Acheta domesticus (assembly GCA_031308135.1). Taxonomy (NCBI): domain Eukaryota; kingdom Metazoa; phylum Arthropoda; class Insecta; order Orthoptera; family Gryllidae; genus Acheta; species Acheta domesticus. Next base: position 51,012,439 of record JAHLJT010009419.1, read on the forward strand.
CAATTGTATGCGCTACCATTAAGGTGGCTCCACACATTCGGCATTCGCCGAGCTACTCGCCCAATCCCGAAGAGCTCATGTGTTCGGGAAATGTTGACTTTCTTTGATGTGTCCAAAAGACCGACACGCGATGGGTAGGGCGAGCACTGAATGTTCGTCACTCGGCGAATAACGAGCAACCCATCCACACTACTCGGGATTCGGCGAGCGGGTTGCTCCCTGTTCGCGGAATAACGAATGTGCGGAGCCGCCTTAATGAACACACTGATCGAGCGGGGGAGGAGACGGGCGGACAGACAGACGTTTTGCCGTCAGTATTTTTTCAGAATTAAGAATCCACAAATCGTGAATTTTGATTACACCACGTATTAGAGGAAGTAATATACTGCATGGAGGAAAAATATTTATCCACTTTCTCGCTATCCGGGCCCCACAATCTGTCGAAAAATAGCCGAGTTCTGCCGTAGCATTACAATACATTATATTTTCTAGGTGAGTACGTTGTAAACCTAGAAAGTAAAAATACTGATGCTATAGAATGGTACAGATTTTCTCGTATTAGTTTCCTTTTGCGTCTGGGGTGATTTTTCGGTTTTCCATTTTGCATCATTTTGCAAGACATTTTTTTTCTCATTTTCTGAATTTTTCGGTCCACTAATAGCAGAATTGAAATACAAATTTAAAAATATTATAGTAGAGAAAGACTTGGTACAATTTTGATTGCAAAATTTGGAGCCGAAAAGCACATTGAGGACCTTTCTCAGAAATAATTGGAAGCACTCGTATTTACAGAGCCAATAATACATAAAGAAAACCTGTAATATAAATATTAACGACGTGAGAGATATTTTCAATTTGTGTAATTTTTGAAGACAAATTCATTAAAATGTCATTTATGACATGTTATACAGTGAATTTAGCAATATCTGTACAAAATATTTAAAGGAAAAATTGACTGCCGTTGTTGAGAAAATTTTGTTTTAACATTGCCCATATTTCACTCAAAATTACGCGAAAACTATTGATATTTTCAAGAAAATGAACTTATAATTAATTAAAGAACTAATTGTGGATGACAAGTTTAATAGTGTAGTTGTTGGAGTGAGTTCAAAACTGTCAATTTTTTCAGTTTTGAACCCAGTTTTCAAAATTCAGGGAAACAGGAAAAATCTTATCTTTAGGAGTGTATTTCGCTCTATTGTTACAAGTAAGTCCAAGAAAAAAATGCAGCTAGTTTTGAAAAAAAATGGAGGTGTCCCAGGCGTGTCATGTGAAATACCCCTGCAATTTAAAGAAATCTTCGAAGTCGGATCAGATCGATCGAGAAATATTTATTTTGGAAAAAATATGAATAATTTAGGCGCTGGTCTTGTTCACAGACGGACGGACGAATGTTTTGAAAAAAATCACCTTTTGTGTACCAGAGAGCTTCAAAATGTATATTTCCGTAGAAATCTAGAAATTGATTTTACGCAGCATTACGTAACTATGTATATTACTTCCTGTATACATACAAATGCAATAAAGTAAAATGGAGATACATGTTGCAAAACATTTTTCTTATGTCTTAAAATGATAGAAAGCAATGAGTGTCCTTTTTTTGCCGTCACAAAAATACCAAAAATAAAATTGTTTATGATTTGATGATATTTTGCTGCAGCTGATTGTGAAACTACGACTGGATTGTGCTCAAGTACAATGTTAATAAATCTAAAGCACATGCAATTTTTTTTCATTTTTCATAAGAGCCGCTTGCCGTTTCCATTCCGGTTCTCGGAAAACTAATGAAAGAGGGGAGGTGTCTACTCCAGCGTTCACTGAAAAATAATTTTAAAATAAACATATTTTAGGACATACTTTTATTGCTAGACGTATTTATCAATATAATCAATATATTACATTCATTTTCATCAAGTTAATGTGAAAGAAAATATTTTTAGTTTTTGAGATGTGTAAAACGCGTAATATAGTATTATTTGAACATTTCTGAACTTGCGGTTCTTCCCGCAGGATGGAAAGTGGTCGTGGTCGTGCGAAAATTCCAAGAGAAACCCGTGCTCCTACGTCATATAACATTTGATATCCATACATATGACGAATTCCTGATCCCCTCCCCACTTTTTAAGCTGACAATTTGGGGAGTTTGTATATGTATTTTTGTGAAGAGGCTATCCAAACCATCTGGCTGGTCTGTAAATGGTTCAACAAAACCAACTGTATTTTATTAACTGAATCATTAAATTTATTGCATACTCCTAGATTCATATTTTATTTATTTGCTGGTAAAATAACCCATTTGTAAATAAAAAGTTTAATAGAAAATCGGGCCTCTGAGACGCATGCCTACGCACGGCGAATATTTTAAATTGTTTTGTAAACACCTGATAGACGTTCAAAGACGAAACTATCGTTGAAGTTCAATAAAATATCCTAAAGTCCTAAACGATGAAAAAGTAACTCCTTTCTTAAAGAATGGGGATGAACCCTCTTTTACGTTATACGTGCGACTTTCAACGAGGAAGGAAGCGAAATTTCGTGAAAGGTTTTCACGACATACGTAGAACAGTTGAGCGTCTCCGAAAGAAACCTCGTTGCCCCGGCGGGCGGCGTGTCGCGTGGCCTGGTCTTCCTCGGAGAGAGGAAATGCAGCGGCGCCGGAGGAGGAGGCCGCGTGGAGTGAGGCGAGGCGCGGGCGGGAGCGGGGGCGCGGGCGGGTGCGGGGGCGTGGGCGGGGACCGTCGGGGGAGCCGCCTATTTCCAGACGAGGCGCGGCGGTGTGGCGCCGTGTTTTGTTTTGAGAAGGCGCACGACCTCCGGGAAGGCAGCGGCAGGGCCGGCGGGGGCGGGGGGGACGGCGGGGGCGGCGGGGGCGGCGGGGGCGGCGAGGCGCGTGACACGGCTGTCAGTAAAAAGGCGCCGCTCCGCCCGCCCTGCCCCCCCCCCCCCGCAGCCCGCTCCGACTTACAGTGGGTCTGGCCGGCGCGCTTTAGCTACGCTCACCTTGTAACATTAATTAAATAAATGTTACTACGCGCTTTTCTTTATATTTCGGAGACGGGTTTACATTTTTTTAATTTAATATTTGTTTTCAACTTTTCAGTAGCTTTATTGGAACAAGAAATATTTTTAATCAAAGAAATTTAATCTTCTTTCTTAAATACAGTCATTGCAAATTCGAAAGACCAAGAATTATTCAGTGTATTGTGATTTTAAACCTAACCGAGATATGTAGTTTGCCGACAGTGTATTTTCAAAGCAGGTCTGCTGACAGCCAACATCTGCCGCTCTGGACGCACTGAAACGTATCGCAGAGGACTGTTCAAAATTCTTGCTTGCAAATTTTCGACACCTGAGAAGCAATAGCGTGAAAGATGCACTCTTGTGCAGGCAACTTTGTGGAGTCAGCTGGCTGACCCGTGAGCGGCGACAATTCAGCTACCATGATCCTGCGGAAACGTCATAGGTCCTAGGAGTTATGGAGGAATTACTCTCAGATGGGACCACTTTGACAGGTCGGGAAACTAATGATCGCCAGGCAGGGCGATGAAATTGCGAGCGATCGTGATGAAACCATTTACAAACGATCTAACTGTAAACGAAATCGCTGACAAAATGAGTGCTTGGACGTAACTTGCAGTTATATTGCCAGCAATGGCTAAGCAGTAGCTGTCAAAGGGTCCCCTTCTTATATACTGCGATTTTCCTAATTTTGCTCCAGACAGGAATCAGCTGTTTCGCTGCCATCCAATCGGAAACTTATATTTCGCGACAGTGACTTCACTATGGTGACGTTCAAGTTCCCGATTGGATGAAACCGTCAACAGCTTATTCCTGTCAGGGGCGAAAATCGCAGTATAGTTATTCTCTCTATAACGAAGAGGACCCGAGAGAGAATTTTGTTTTCCGTCACTATCCAGGCGTGTTGATGGAGGAGGCGGGTTCCCTCTGCACACCGCGCTGCCAGATCTCTCTAAACATCTTGCGCAAGCAATATTGCTATATAATTCTGTTGTATAATTTACACTTATTTACAATTATAATTTTATAAAAAAATGCTGTTTAACTAGTAAAGAAGTTAAAAATTGCATGCCCATATTCATGAACTATATTTTGTTGTTCGTTAAGGGCTCCTATTGTGTTTTATTACAACTAGCGTATCCGTGCGAAAATTCTCGCATTCTATACCCCACCCTCTTCCTTATTTTTCCATTTCCATATTAATATATATTTTTCTTCAAAACCCTCTTATTCTCCGTAACTTTTCAATATGTCACCTTATAATTGATAACAATATAATACACCCATGTCAATACAAACATTGATAACAATGTAATACACCCTAGTCAATACAAACAAGGCCTCAAATTTTTCAATGCCTCAAAATTGTAGTTGTTAAGGACCTAGAACGCGTTGTTTAGAAGTTATTTAACGATTTCGGTTAAAAAAAATAATTCTGAAGTGTGTTGCGGGTTGCATTTACTTGAATATTAAGCTTTTTTTTAAACAAATCCTTCATAAAAATGAAATGTGAAATTTTGTGAAATTTTATTTATTTAGAGACCTCATTTATAAAGATTGGTAGCGTGTGAGAGCCGCAAAGGGAAGGTAAACAACTGAAATAATATAGCAGATGATAATCTTATTAGCTTCGGCGGAAGTTTGCCCTTGCATATATAATATTTATAAAGGTAAGTTAAAAATGGATCTTAATTTAATTTAAAGGTGAATGTATTAGGTGTACGAGAAATACGAAATTAATGGGAAAAAGTCATGAATCAAGAACATGTAATCACTTATGTTGATACTAAAACTGTGATAGTTTGTAGGTTTTCAAGTTTCCAACAAAAAATTTTATTGCCCATTTAATTCTAGAACACAACGTTTCACGTAATATGTATACGCAATTGTTCTTCTCTAATGAAGCGTATAAATATTTCACGAAACGTGGAGTTCCAGCGTTATAAGGACAATAAAACATTTTTTTGAAAACTTGCTCGTTGATTCTCAAAAAAGAAAAAAAGTATACGAGTGATTTAAATTATTTACTTTATTGATATTCTGGGAAAGGTTAGTTAGCATGGCATAACTAATTGAACCTACACTGTCATCTAAGTTTTCGTTCAATAACATATTTCGTTGACTTTCCAAGAATAAGATCTACGCGCGGATGTCAAGTATCAACATAAGTTATTTCTAAAATCGTCAGAACAAAAATATTTTCATTGAATAGCATTGTTTTTATGTCTTTTACTAGTATTAATTGAGTGATTGTTAGTGATTCCGGGTGCGTCAACTACTGAGGTCATTAGTCTCCTATGTGTAGTGCATGTTTTTTCGTCGGGAGGTGGCGGTGAACTTCCCCGCTGAATGGCGAGATTCGGCGCCGTCCTACCGTCGACTTGCGGGGTTTTTCCCAACCAGGTATATCCCATCCTGCCGGGACAAGATCTAGGTCCCTGACCGGTCTCCCGGCATGTGTGGTAGGGTAGTTCATGTTAGTATAAGTACGTGAATGTGTAAGGGGTGAGGATAGGACAAGGAAGAGGAAGGAAAGATTGCGCGCGGTCCGTGGCCCGTTTCTTAGAGCACTGCTCCGGCCTTCGCCTGGTGTGTTGATCGGAGAAACCACGGAAAACTACCGATCAGAGCAGCCGGCCGCTAGAATTCTCCTCCAGACAGCAACTGAATTCGACCTAGTTGAGAAGCTGGTGTCGAAAACCCTACTGCCATCGAGACTCGAACCTAGGACCTCCCGGTCAGACGCACTGCAGTGACATCAGTTGATGCAATGAGCCACATCTCCCGGCTTGTTAGTATTAACAAAACCCCAAACCTTACCCTATCCAAACGTGTACTCTTTGTTCCTTTCTAGCCATGCATGTTCTCGGGTCAAGTTCGGAGCTTTGAGCAAATGATAGTCCGTTGTGGCAGACGTCGAACAGGTGTTGGCGTCAGTTGGCAAGACTCCATTTTACGAGCCTATTGCACCTCCGTGACGCTCCTGAGTGTTTTACCTCGGGGACGTCCGTTCTGCAAATGAACACTCAAAACACCAACATATGTAATGTTTCAAAGTTGTTATAGCCGCAATGCAAATTTGGTTTCATTCTTCAAATCGTGATTACACACATTTATATCATAATTATTTGTTATTTCATAATCAGGCAACTGGTTATAAATTGTAGATTTGCATAAAAGCAAAGGTATTGATCGTTTTGATTCAGAAGGATCTGAATTCCAAGAAAAAGCCACTTCAAATATCGATTGAGTTCGATTGTGAAAGTGATAAATTGTTACAAAATCCACTAAATTAACAAGAAGATTGTTTCAAATATTTGCCCAAGATTTTTATCGAAAAATTTTATACAAAGAGTGAAGAAATAGGATTATTGTAGGTCTTACGACGGTTCACTAGCAAAATTAATTCATTAATTTTCTTTCTTCTTTTTCTCCTCCTCCTCCTTCTTCTCGTTAAGATAAACAAAGGACTATGTGTCCTTCTTTTAATTTTTTCTCGTTTTAAGTTTTTTTTAGCGTTTGTGCCCATGATTCTGATAACTCCTTCTCTAAGAAGAAAATGAAAATATTGTTAGTGTATTGATATCCATTGTTGATATCCACCGAAGTTTGCGAGTTGAAACCCGATCGAAACCGTGAATTTTTAAAGGCCAAATAATCCTTTTTACGCCTTCCTTTGGAGAGAAAGTAAATGTAGTAGATTTACTATATGTAAAAAGATCCTCAGGCCTAAAAGAGACCTCTGAGCTAAATTCAAATCGCCTGGTTCGTCGCCTTAGTGATACCTTCTTTCACCGCTAGATGGTGAAAGGAGGAAAACGAAATTTGCAAGGTTAGATGGAAGGATGGCTGGCTCGAGTCTCGCTACGTAAATTAAGGCACTATCAACCTCTACAGAGTTTAGAATTCATTTAGACGGAAAGTTTATGCATGAAAAGGAGAAAACATAGGAGCAAAAGATAAAGGACTCTATACACCCTCGAGCGGGGCTACCCTACATCATCAAGCAATCTTCGCTCGCGCCGGTTGTAACGAGGTTGCAGTCGCCTTGTTCCCACATTGGAACCTGTGGGAACAATGTGGCAGCAACGGTGACAGAACCTCCATGAGCCACGTTTGGTAGCCACCCGTGAAAGTGTATTGGGCCCTTTATACACTAGATAATTTTAAAGCAAACATATCATATTGTTATACACATTACATTAGAACTTAACTGAAAATATTGCAAAATTATGCAATTATTATTAAAGATCTGGCAAACGTCTCTACGTACTTGTATTACATCAAAATCTGGCATCCTCCCACAAACGTCACATACAGTTTTTATAGTTCTTTCACGAAAATAGAACAAATCTAATGATAAAAATCTGCAGAAAGAGACGAATTACTGCCGGTTTGAAAAATGAAACGAGTAACAGTATTCGCATCATTTTTATGCATTATCTTCATTACCATGCTGATGACCCACGCGGCGTAACGTCATTCAAAGAGTTCACAACGTCCAGATGGCTACGTGCCGGACGCAAACAGGTTTTAGTTTAGCACTTTGCTGCCGGTACGGACAGTTTTATCGCATCGTTTCAGTGAAACACTCCGGAACAGCAAGCAGGTATTTCTAACGGTATTATACATAAGCGACTTTTTGTGAAGAAAATTTGTTACGCTCATCCGAGGAAATCTTTTCAGTGGTATGAAGGAAGGTTTATGGGTAGACCGACAGCATTAATTGAATGTAATGATTAATTATTTCTTCTACACGGATAAAGAAATATAATTTCAAAGTGTCACACATTGTAATTATGTAACAATAATTTTTCATAAATATTTATTTTCCAGTAAAACTGAATTTGATCAGCTCAGTGATAACATAAATGTCTGAGGAGATTGTGTACAAGAATTTACATTTGGGTCTGAAAAATCAGTATGAAGCGCTTATATTTTAACCATATCCTCGCTCCTACAAACAATCATATTTCAGCCACAAGGCAATTAAACTTGCAATTCGAGTTAATAATTTAGAAATCCAATTTAGTCACTCTGCCAAATGAAACACGTCCACTTTATCACTGTGACAGCAAAGTTTCTTCGAAAAGTACAAAAAACAGTCAGAATGTGAAAGCTTTGTCTTGGAATAAGCGAAATGGAAATTAAAATGCAATGAGCGAAAGCTGATGATTCAATTCGATAAGAAGTTGTGCCCTACATGCAATATCAAAACGTCCTGAAAACACAGATCCAAAATGCGTATAAATTATTCCCCTCGAAAAATATGTATTTAAATCAACACACACGGCACATTCAGAAACGTGAATTTTAGATTTCATTTCTGCTCCATATATGTCCGAAGAAAGCGTGCTTTCAAATGACGTCCCATTCTTTCGTAAAGCATGAAATAAATGCGTGCATTTCAATTTGGAGAGAGTAATTGCTTCATAAATTATGATCGTTGGCTTTGTATTTTTAAAAGAGAGTTTAAATTCTATTCTAATATTAATTCGACACAACTAAACGAAGTTCGGGAATTTGTAAAAATAATCAGATAGACAATATGTTTACTTTAGATCGCATCAGCCACTTGGGTTATTAGAGATTTCAAGTTGATATTATCTAGTACTTACTCCTTGTTTCATATTCTGTGCCGAGATGTCATTATTTCGTGTTCATTATTTCACTCAGTTTTACTTTTTCTCAAATAATTCTTTCCAATTGAGCAGGGCAATGTTCTATGAAGTAAGAAAAACTCCATGGAGAATTATTAGGAAGTGTAAAATAGCTAGCGATAATTTGTTTTGATTCCATCAATTACATTCGTACTGTAATTACGAGAATGGTTTCGACTAATAGCCGTATAAAGTCTACGGAAATCAAATCAGTTCGATTGCGAGTCATCAAATCAGTACGTGGATTAACAATCATATACTTCTCTAATGTATCATTTTTTAAAATTAATGCCATTCTTCTACGAAGAGAAGAATCAAGAGTTTATTCTTAGGAACTGACTTGGAAAAGTAAACTTTTGATCTTTTGCTTCCTCATTATTAACTGTTTTCCTCGAAATGGGTATTAAAGATTTGAAATGATAGTGTTGGGCTTAGACTTGATCGACTTGTGTAGTATAATAGCTTTTAAAGGAACAGATAACATCCCAGTCAAGAGTTATGTCATTGTCTCATCCACATAAGTTTAATTTGAATTTTGTGTAAAAGATCTTGTACCCGACAAATAATTCAACCTCTCATTTTTCGTTCGAAATAATTAATGGTTTCTTATAAGAGAACATTTGACCTTTTCACGAATGAATTAGATATTGTTTGTGAAATCCTAACGGAATTATCATTTTTGAGAACAATATGCGATTGATGTTCGCTCTTCAGATAGCTACACTTCTATTTCCACAGCTTTTCTTATATCAAGAAACCATCGAATTTCCAATCGACTGAACGCTATAACTGAAGTAGTTAATTTACTTTTATAGCCCAAGCAAATTAAATAAAATTAAGCTACAATTACGAAAACAATGTAATTGCGATGAATACGATAAAATATAATATTGAACCAACTACACATATTCCTTTAAGCATTCTGAGGGAAGGGAATATACCTTGTTTGTAATTTCTGCAGAGTCAATCGAAAGATGAAAGGTCGTATGTATCAAAACACGATTGTTCGTGAATATGCCATTTTCACTGAGTCTTATTTTGTTTCAAGTTATTATAAAACTTAAAACAGCATGTTAAAATCATATCGTCGTATGACGATCCGTTTTCCGGACAGAGTGAGAAGGAAGATATGCATGGGTTTATACTACGAAAAAGATGTAGTACTACCTAATATTCTAACAATAAAAAGTGAAAATAATGAATTGTTGAAACTTTGCTCGTTTTACGCTATTTATCGGAGGAACAGCATTTCCGAAACTTTGAAATATTACCGTAGGGAGAATATAGACACTAAAGAAAAGACAGATTGGGATTCGATTGTCCTGCCCGGAATGTAATAGCATTGATTCAAGAAACTTGCTCATCGGTGTCGAAAATTGATGATTCTCGAATTACTACAGGCAGATGATGAACTCGCTGTTCTATGTTCGGAAAATATTAAGGGATTACAGAGGAGTTTTAAACATCCTCGAAAAGTATAAGTGAGTCATAAGGACTAAAAATAAATATTCAAGAAACCAAAATTATTGATTGCAAGAACTGGTTTATTTAGAGGAGGAAGGAGAAACGGTATCACGTGCAGAGAAACTCGACCGCGTCAAACTTTTACGGATGTAGGTTGGTTCAAAACTCTTTTTACGAACAGTGGATGGATAGCCACTTAGTGACGAACCAAAGTAAAGGAAGAACTGAATAGGTTATTTTTAAAACCCTGTAAGTTGCTCTCTTTCTCATTTTCGCTTTTTGTGATAAAATAGAAGTTGCAGGATAGATGCATCGTTCCATGTGTTGATCCCGTAAATCAGATAAATAGAATGGCCGTGAAGACACTGCAAAGTTTTGGTTTGGTTTTAAACTCTGTAAGTTACTGACTTGCGAGGTATATATGACTGTGTTTGTGTATGTATGTGCGATTGGGATATCACTGACAGAGAGATTGTTTAAAAGCGATGTTCAATACGGAAATATTCCTATGTACTATTACAGAAGCACATATTTCAAACAACTATTTGTGTGATATGAATCATGTTTGATGTGGGTGCACATTGTAATTTCAGATAATATTGTAATAAATGTGTCAAATTACAAATTGAACCTACAATGTGTTTTTACTTACATGTTTAGGTAAAAAAATCCTGATTAGTTTTGGATATTCCATAAGTCATAGACTTTTTAATAAGTCCAGCGTCTCTTCTTCTATTGATACAAGTAAATTACCTGTCTCCATGGCATTCTCAATCTAGATTTATGCATAAAAAATTTAAATAAAAACAGAAAAAGTTCTCTATGTATTTAATTATTCGGTTTTTCTTCTCTCACAACTTCACAATTCCTGACTTGGGAGGTTTTAAAAATAACCGATTCAATTACGCTCAAAGAAATTATTTACACAGTGCGGTGAATACCAGATTTGCCTTCAAAGGTTTGCGGGTTTACAATGTTTAGATTGCTAGTTCTTGCAGCTATGAATTATAGAACGGAAATTTGGGGACTGGATACATTAGTTCATCGGAAAGCTTCGAAACCGATTGTTACAAATTAATTCTTGCAGACTCTAGATTCGCAGCAAATATAAGGGAGGTCGATATATAGGAATTTGGAAAGATTTAAAAATTAAATACTATATTAAGGTGAAGGTTAGAATAGCACACGAACATACTAGTCAAATACAACAATTTGTCAATCAATCAATCAATGATGCCTTATTTTCTGTGGCGAGGCTCAGGCCATTAGGCCTGTTCCCTTGTTCCCATTTGTGGTACTCCATAAGGAAAAGCTGTTTCATAATTTCCATCTTTCTAACATTGCTTATTTTAAAACACCTCGAAAAATGTTGTGAAGGAAGACATGCGCGAACACTTTTCAGAGAATAGTTCAGGAAAGAAACAGAAATAAGTTGTGGGCTGGGCTCTCGCGATAAAGTATCTTCCGGAAATATAGGATCTTCTGGAATATAGTATAAATAAAGTATCTTCCGGAATCATACTGACACGCTTACACAGGTGCTTTAGAAGGCAATTACAAGAAAGCGAATATCGCTACTGGACTCACAAAAAGAGACAGGTTACTTGATTGCATAGGTCTAAGAGGTATTTTGGCATACGAGTAGATAGTTGTAAGTATGGGGTGAGGGGGTTGAGGGGGTGAGTGAGGGGGTTGAACGCAAGATGAAACGACTAATTTCTAATAGTCTTTCGGATATAAAACAAAACATATCTTTGCAGCAACAATCGAAAAACTTTCGCTAGGGGTAAAAATTTACACTAAACCGCTAAGAAATTATGAAAGTTACAATTACACACTTAACAGAGACGCAAGAGGGGGTTTCATGCGCTAAGATCGGGAATTGATACAATGTAGATTGAAACTTAATTGGCAATTGTTTTTGTGTGCTTTGCGGCGATGCAAAATATTGAATCCACATCCTCTTAACACTTATATGGAAACATCGGTCTGACAGGCACCAAAGTGAAATTGGTAGTGAAGTTGGTTTATGCAATAAGGGCCGATATGAGTGAGCGAGAACCTTGACGGTTATAGTAGCTTCCTCCCTGACCCTCTTCTATCACTCGGCGGAGTTTTGTTTAGTTCTGCTGAAGCGGCCGGCATATAAGGGGCATTTTTGGATATCGTGGGGGTCTGTGAGAGCGGCAGTTTTTCTTTCGGTATTTTTCGTAGCGGTATGTGAGACCGTTTACTTCTCTTAGTGTGTAAGTGGTCTGTAACACGGGTGTTTCCATATACACTCCAGGGCAACTTTCTCAAGATATTTAATATTGTTACTTTCAAGTATTGTAATGGATCGCGCAATTTGTTCTGACGCTCCCAGCTTAAGAAGAGAAAAATTTAGTACTCTACTCAAGCTATCCTTCATGTATGCAAACCTATTAAAGGGTCTACAGGAATGTCACTTTAGACAATTGATTTAGTTCTGCAGAACTTATTGTTAAATTGATGAAGACAAAATTAACTTGTTGCGACAGTAAAAAAGGACAAAAATTATTCCTGAGGAATTCCTTGCTAACTCACAAAAATCAGTTGTATCAACGCTTTTGGGAGTGGGATATAGAGGACGGAGGAAGCTGTACGGATTTAGAGGCAATTTCAATGTTTTACAACAATTAAAAAGGTTTTTCAACAATATCAATGTTCTTAAAAAATTTCGATATTTTCCAACAATTAAAATACTTTTTCAATTATTCTAATGTTTTATCATGTAAAATATGTTTTAGAATACTATAAAGAAATGTAAGAATTGATTGAAACATTATTTTTAATTTATTTTACGTTTACATCCCACATTCAACACCCAATAGCAAATGGCGGTCTCTGAAACAGATGTTTCTCTTTGCGTTATACAAATCATGTTTCCATGTAATTGATGGCTGACAGCGAAATACGGGGAGGGGAATCGATGGGAATGGAATTACTTCCGACATAGGATCGTAACGTTGGCCAACAGATCTTCGTAGTATTATTACTTTATACATTATGAAATATTGACTTACTAAATACAAATACGGAGCACATACAAAACACGGACTGTGGAGAACAATCTCAAAACGTATTGCCAAAAATTTGCACAGCCATCAGTAATAAAATTAATTTTAATACTAAATAAATATAATATCGAAAATTTCAATTAATTTTATGTGAATATTTTACTGAAACAAAAAAATCAATAATCGAGGAGAAATCAGTTTATTTACGCATTATCAGATGTAGTGAACCAAACTTGTAAGTTCTTTGAGGATTTCTATAACTTATTTCATATAATTTACAGAAAAAACAATCGCAAATTCTGTGTTTTGCAATCGGTGTGACATTGATCTGTTGCATACCGCGCGTGCCCCCCATCGCGGCCCCAGAGTATCGCTCTGATTTCCACCCATTGGACGCCTCAATGCACGATTCGAAATTTGTGGTGTGTCACCTGTATTTGGTGTTTCCAGAGGCCCCGCCCTTTTCGAGTAGGCAGGCGTACGGGAGCCCGGGCCGCCCGTCTCGCACGGCCGTGTTTAGGCAGTTGCCATCGCCATTCCCGTTGTGACAGCAGTTGCTGTCGCAGTCGCTGCCCCGCCCCCATCCCCGTCCGGGTTTCCGATGCCGTCACCATCGCCGTCGTCGTGGCCGGTGGCCGTGGTAGTCGCTGTTGCAGTCGCCGTCACCGACCCTGTTCCCGTTCCCGACCCCGTCCCTATCACCGACCCCGACCCCGTGCAGATCCCTGTCGCCCTGTTGCCTTAGCAGTCGCCGTCCTGGTTCTTGTAGCAGCCGCTGTCACTGATACTATCCACGTCCCCGTTGTCCTCGCAGTTACCGTCGCCATTGTTGACGCCGTCGTAGTCGCTGTCGCCTTGGCCGTCGCCATACCAGTCGCTGTCGTTATCGCCGACCCCGTCCCCATCCTCGTCGCCGTAGCAGTCGCTATCGTTGACACCGTCGCAGACGCTGTTCTCCTCGGCAAAGCAGTCGCTGTTGCAGTCGCAGTCGCCGAACCCAACTCCGTCCCCGATCCCGTCGCCGTAGCAATCGCCGTCATCTGCGTGCGCATTCGCCAAATCGTGGTGTGCTCAAATCACTTGAGTACGGTACGGAACTCGTAACTGGAGGTAGACTTCTGGTGAATTGTGGGTATAAAAAGAATACGTGCTTACTAAGCTCATTCATACAAATTTTCTCGGCGCTTCTAGTGACAGATTGTGACGTTAGCTGTGCGTCTATTGCACGACTGGATGGGTAAACTGAGACCCGGGAGCAAGTAGCCTCAAACGTGGTTACCGTACTGGTAATTTTCGTGGAAGCAGGAGGCAATGTACAGGAATTTGGGAGATAGATTACAGAAGGGGGTTGGTCTCAGAAAAAAATTGCCGCGTAACTGAGTGTCTACCCAAAACACATGAACCATTTGTCAATCAATCAATCAATCAGTGATGCCTTATATTCCGTGGCGAGACTCAGGTCATCAGGCCTGTCTCTTATTCCCATTTATGGTATGCCATAAGGAAAGACAGTTTTATGTTTTCCATCTTTCTAACATTTCGTATTTTAAAACATCTTCAAAAATGTTGTGAAGGAAGACATGCATGAACACTCTTGAAATTAAGTTCAGGAAAGAAATATAAATAAGTCGAGGGCTGGGCTTTCACGATAAAGTATCTTCCGGAAAACAAGACGCGGAACTGAGTCAAGTGGTTCGAGGAGCGGCAAACCGAAGGAATACTAGGAATCCAGAAATGCCAAGAGGATAGTGCCGCCGAATCGATCAGCCAAAAGAAGTTTTAAGATTCCAAGCTGAATATACCATAATTTAGAGATTATTTTGACTATTAATATGGAATTTGTATCTTTAAAGTCTTTCATTCTATGAATGAAGATTGCGATTTCATAATTTGTCGCTGCTTCATTTTCGCAGAACATTCACTTAGTTTTATTGTTTCCAGTATTTTATGTAACATTTACACGTAATGGAATTCATCTATTTCCTCAACTGCGCCAGATTTCTACTCTGTGATAGCAGTGGCGGTAAATTATGTAACAAATGAAATTCTACACCAATTTACCCATAAACGTTCATGTATTATCACATTTCTATTTTTCTCATTGAAAATTTCGAACATTCGAAAACCGGAAATTCCGAACATTTGAAAAACATTCATTAAATTTTGAGTGTACTTTACATGAAGCCCCCGGACATTTTCGAAATTTTCTCAAAAACGTCTCCAAATTTTTTCTTTAATTTTCTTGTAAGAATACAATAAAAACACTTATTAAGGTGGCGTAGGTACGAATTTCACGGTTAACTCTGAATTTTCGAAAATTGCAATAATTTGAATTTTATTCGGCGTCTTCCTCCAACTACAAAATTGCAGATAGAGATTTTTCCTTCAAATAAAATGTAACCTTCATAGTGAGTGCTTTCTTTAAGGTACTGTACATTTTTTTGAAAATTATAGTAGTTTTCGCACAATATTGTTTGCAACATGTGCAATTAAAAAAAATACAAAAACAAGATTTTCTCACAAAGGCTCGAAATTTTTTCTTTAAACTTTGGGCAGGGATAGTGCCTAATATACTCTATGAGATGACATAAACGCCATATGAGATGTCATAAACGCCAGTTCTATGCTTCTGTTTTTTTTTTGTTTTTTTTAAAATACTAAAATTTAATTTTTTTACTTGTCTCTCACGTCGGTAATATTGACATTAGCGGCGATTTGTTCACATTTTTACAATTAGGGGTACATGTGCTTCAAATAATGTCAAGTAAAGTTTCTCGAAAACTGAACCGTTTTCTGTGAAAACTAGCTCAAAATTCTGCATTCTCAGAAACGCTCAAACGCTATTTTTTCATAAACAGCTCCAAATTTTTTCCTCAAACTTTTGGAACGGATAGTGCTAATTGCACTCTTTAATACGACAAAAAGTTTATTTTGAGTTTTTTTAAAATTACACAAATGTAATTTTTTGAAAGCTCTCTCACATCTTTAATGTGCATATTACCAGCAATTTGTAAACATTGGTTTATTTGTGAGTTAATGTGCTTCAAATGACTTTAAATGAAGTTTTTTTTGGAAACTCAAAAATTTTCTGAGAAAAAGAGCTTCAATTTCCGCATTTTTAGTAGCGCTTAAACGCAGTTTTCTTAAAAACGGCTACAAAATTTTAAAATGAAATTGCCATTTAGGACGAAGTTTTGTATTCTTTAATATTCTAAAATTAATATTTCCGTTTTACCATTAGGAAACCGAAAAATGAAGAAAATGCCAAAAAAAATGTACTTTAGGCGGCGATAGATGGCAGCTGGTAAAAGTACGTGGCAATTCCGAATAGCTAGCCCAGATCCAAGGACATAGAAAACGAATACGGAAAAGTCTGTGCCATTGCGTAGCACAACTAGTTAGTATTATATTACATATTTTGCATATTATGTTTTTATTCTATTAATTTTCTTGAATTTTATTACGTATTTTTTACGAAAAATATTTCAAAAAAATCAGCATTTTTCCTTCATTATTGGAGAAATCTAGATGTGAAAAGTATCGTTGTATCCACGTTTGATTTCATTTGAATTATTGCGTCAAAAACCAGTAAAAACTGTATGTGACGTTTGAGGGAGAACGTTATCTGCGCACGTTTCGTGACCTTTAACCTTTTCCTGGAAACTTTGGCGATCGAATACCCACAAACTGGCCACAGATCGCGCGCAATTTATTCTTCTTCATTTATGTCCCTTCATCTCACGTTATACGCACACCACTATCACATGTGGGGAAACCAGTCGGGAGTTTAGAGCATGTCACGGCTGGGGCGGAGCCCCGCAGGCTGAGTTACCTGGATGGGAAAACCTCTTTCGCCCAACGTGGAGGCCGCCATCGGATCTCACGTTCTAAGAAAGAACACCGAATTCTTACCGTTTCCGCGTGGAAAGAACACCGTTACCTCACGCGAAAAACATTTACTAACGGGACAAATGACCGTAGCAATGGATACACCCAGAAATAGGAAGTAACCAATGAAGACCAACTGCAACTCTATTAGAGACTTTTTGTACAGTGTGAAGCACCTTGGAGTAAACTACTTTTCATCCTAAACGCATGCGCCATTCGAGTTGCGCATCTGTAAAGGTTCAAAAGTGGTATACGCTAAGATGTTTCACGCTATGCAAATACTCTTTAATCAGCTGGAATAGCGGGCTCCGCTATCACTATGAATTCGTGTTCGAGTTGGTTCACGAATTTAGTTTTATGTGCCCACTTAAGTGAAAGGTACATGTTTTTGGAATGGATCGCATCGTGAACTATTGCGAGTCCGTCCGTGGCTGGTGTATGCGAGGCAATGGAAGCCTGAGCAAGAGAGAGGGTACTGGAAGTTGGGTGGGGTCAGCGTACTGCTATTAGGGTTTTTTCGACAGAGTCCACAACTATTAACTAAGCTAAGAATACCGACCCTTAATAAATAACCGTTTTGTTTGCTGGAAATATTTTTAAAAAATATCTTATTTTCGCGTGAGCACAATTCTATTTTCCGTTATCAACGTTAAAGTCGTCATAGACAAGGATTAAAACCCCGACACGTACTAATCGGTTGTACACTACATGCTATAGTTTTCCTCATTCAAGAAATGTTTTCAAGAGATAAAATGTATGTGATAGTTCGGACATAAATGCTGCCGCTTCTCACCGCCGTGGCGACGGTGGTGGTGGTGGTGGGCGGGCGAGAGGCCATGGAGTCCACCGCGAAGTGCGTGCCGCATTCGGAGCGGCAAGCGCTGGGCAGGTTTTGAGAGCATAGGCCGTTGACTTGTGGCGTGGGAGAGCTGCTAACAAAAATTCGAAATGCTTGCGACCAGTGCAGGAAAACTGCGAATAGCGTAAGCGGTAGCCGCTGCACTCATCTTTGGATTTGCCTCGTCTCTTGTAGGAATACAATATTCTAATTCTTTCGAGTCCCTTGAATTATGAAATATATTCGAAAGTCGGCAATTCGAATTTGAATCTTTCAAATTTATTTTGTTGGAAACGTCATAAATTTGTTAACAAAACAGCATTTAGTGTAAAACTGAAAGTCGTCAACCATACCAAATGCAAGCCAGAAATCAACACTGAATATTGAGCAACATTTTCTGTTTATCGAAGATTAATCTGTTTATCTATATCAGTTTCATCTTAGTTAGTTACATCAACTTAGTTTTTGGTAAGAATGCTTGAAACGTGTCCAGTTTCAACCACATCAACTTTTCAACTATACATATCATTTCCTTTAAAATTTGCAAACTCAACAGAACATGTAAAACACATGATATATACATTAATATGTAAAAGACAGCGTGAATTAGTTCATTGTACCGGATATAGAGCACCAATTATTTTTAGATATTTCTTCATGAACTAAATCTGATATAGAAATTACTTTGATATAAAGCAAGAAAGAAAACCTAAAGCTTAGTCTGAAAAGAGACATTCAACGAACCAGAACCACTTGAGCCGCTTCGAAGATGGCAGCTTCTGGAACAGCCAGAGGAAAGTTACAACAGCTCGCTCTTAAGGAATGGAGCAGAGGTTTCAAGTACTCTTTGCCTAATAGCCGGCCAACCAATTCCATCTATCGTTAAGCTTAACGAGCCTTTTCTTCCAAAGGGATAATAAATGTTGGTAAAGAAATGTGGCTGAACGTTATAGAAGATTGACGTTCGTCGTAGGCAGAAAAAAGATCCGTGAGTATACTCTTGCAACAGAACGATCTTTTGTTTTCTCATTGTATTCATTAGAGAGATAATTTTTTAGAGGAAAAGTTTACGATAAGAAATTCTTAAACATCATGATTAACAATGAACAGATGGAGTAAACAGTTCGGAGATTACGAAACTAGGATACACCAATAATGTTTCAGATGTGACGACTTGTGACAGATGTGTAGGATCATTTCAAAAGTGTTTTCTCTGTATAAAATACAAATACTGGTGGTGGTTACAGTTCCAAAATCAGTGGTGCTAAAATAGCACGTACTTTCTTGCCCGTATTTTCACCCAAAATTACGCGAAAAGTACTCAAACTTTTGAAAACCTGTTCATGAACTTATTTCAAAATACATATTTCAGGAACAGATTTTATTCAGGAAAAAATCTCTATCTTCATAAATGTAGTTGTAGGAACACGCCGAAAAAATTTTGAATTTTGACAATTTTCGAAAAATCAGTTTTCAACCAACATGAGACATGTACCTTTCTCTTAATTTGTATACACGCTAACCGAGCCATTTTTTTGAAAATTTGGAAAATGTTCTACGGACTTCATGACGAGTACCCTCAAAATCAAAATATCGGTTTCAAATTCAAGGGGCCGCGACATCAGCCAGCTCGATTACGGAATATCAATTTTGGAGAAAATCGGCCGGAGGGTTTAGCTGCTAGCGTGGTTTACAGACGAACAGAGAGGCGGACGGACGGTCATTCGATTTTTCGGTATCAAGGACCCACAAAACATGGGTTCTGGCTACACTACGTATTATAGGATTTATTATCTGTATTAATCCACTTTTTCGTTATCAGGGCTCGGTAATAAGAGTTTTACTGTCGAAAATTCGCCGTTTATTCAGGCAGCATTACATAACTTTCTCTCCACTCCGTAGCGAGAAAGTAATATGCGTAAAACGTGTTGAAGTAGAAATATTTGCATCAAGAACTAATTCACATTCAGTGGCAGTAAATATTGAATTTATTGATTTATACTAATTAATTTTCACATGTTGTTTTATTATTTTATTTCTCAATACTCACATCCGAGTAAGTGTGCAATAGTAGTAGCTTTTATATCTGTATACTTCCTAGTACTGCCTCTGTATCTGTCTATGTCCTGGTATTTGACCCCTTGAAAATGTCTTAATATTTCGCATGACAATGGTGGATGTATTCGACATAATATAAAATGTAGTAAATGCGGCGATTTTAGCAGGAAGCAGCTGCTTTTTTATTTCAATACACGATTGATTTTAATCAAATAATTTAAATTAGTAAAATAAATAAAAACTAATTGATTTATAAATTTAAATTAAAAAATAATTTAAGTTAATAAAATAAATAAATTTTAATTAAAATAGATAAATTTAAAAAATGACTTTAATAATTTAAACACACTAATTAACATTATCAAAATTATTAAAAGTTTAAAGTTACCAATAAAATAAAATTTTCAACAAATTTTTCTTTTCTTCTACCTTTCTTCAACTGGTATTTCTATTCTTTTCAAAAATTTCTGAAGCCAGTCGCCCAGAGTGTATTTTGAAACAGAGAAACTGCCACTTGGTTCTGGAATCATTTCCTTTAAATATGCTATTTCGGTAAGCTGCTTCCCACGTACCTCTCAATAAGCTTCGTTTTCGATATTTTTGTTATTCGAAAGGAAATAATTCGTCAGAAAAGAGGTGTGCTTGCCGGGGTGGCCAAGAAAGTTACCAAACGTCCTTCCAAATGGAGGACGGTTGGTAACCCTATCTTGGCCAGCCCGGCAAGCACACCTCTCGTCCTCCTTTGTATTTTAAATGTCCTCCTTTTAGTAAATTTTTAACATTTGTTGTCATTTATTTTACCACACGACTATACTTCGGTTTTTCTTTCTTGGCGCGTGGGGGGGTCATCAAAATGAATATATTTCCCGGTATTTCGCGTCGTTCTCGGTTGTGTCGCTAGGAGTCGCATGATAGCCCACACTGTTCGATACAGTCGCGATCATGCGAATCCTAGTGGTACAACCGAGAACGACGCAAAATACCGTGAGATATTTCATTTTGATGACACACCCCCACACACCAAGAAAGAAAAATCGAAGTATCTGCTTCGTTATATCGTTTGATTTATAACCGAAAACACGAATATCCTTTCCTGAACGCCCAGACCATCTTCATCTTCCTTTTGTGAATTAATCGCTTCATTTGAATCGTAAATGACCTTAATGAAAGAACCTAGAAATGTACAAGACCTTAATGAAAAAACTAAATTTGGAGAACAAATTTGTTAGAAGCAAAAATCTCAACCATCAGTTTTGTAGTTGGAGGAAGACGCCGAAAAAATCCAAACTTTCGCAATTTTCGAAAATGTAGAGTTAACCGTGAAATTAGGACCAATGTCACCTTTATATGTGTATTTTACTTACAAGAAATTTAAAGAAAAAATTTTGAGTAGTTTTTGAGAAAAGTTTGAAAATGTCCGGGAAGCTTGATGTAAAGTACCCTAAATTTTAAAGAAGGTTTTTCAAAATCTAAAGCTTCGACTCGAGCCAAATGGACAGGGGTTTCTTCAATTTGGAAAAAATCCTACTCATGGTTTAGGCGCAGACGGACAGACAGACGGACGTTTTGAAAAGAACCATTTTTTCGGTATCAGGGTACCCCAAAACGTATATTTCCGTTGAAATCTCGAAACCGATTTTCCGCAGCATATTACTCCGTATATACGAATGTATACGAGAAAATAAACACTCTGAAATTATTAAACACTAATTTACTACCAACCTGTTCTACTTTAACAGGATTTTTGTTTTTAAACCAAATAATTCAGCGTATCACATGGGTTATTCCATGCAAAATTTCAGGTTTTCTGACAGTGAGTCTCAGATTTTTTTTCATATTTTATTACATTAATCTACCAATGATGAAGAGTTGAAAGACAATTTATGGAATTAATATCTTTAGCAGTTTAGCAACAATTACGGGTTAAACATGGACGATGACACAATACACTCAATAATGAAAATAATTATAACGATCATAAAATGAATAAAACTTTGAAAACGGGCACACTACTTTGAAGATAAATGATCATATTTTAAGCAGTTGATAATATATTAAGGATTGAGATATTTGTTTATAATAAAAAATGCTAATAAATTAAACAAATACATTTTTTCAAAAGTAATATTTTGTTTTCTTTCATATTTTACACACTGCAAGAAGAACCAATAAATAACTATTCTGCAAACTGTCGCGATGGAATCTTAAAAATGCGTAAGTTATTAAATAAAAAGTATACGCACATTTTGCTCTTAAGGTTGAAAGTCGCGTGCCCTTGCCTAGCGAGGGGTGAAGCAAGGTCGTAGGCAGGCACCGCCAAGTTCATTCCCTAGGGATATCCATCGATGCCTTCGAAGGGATCCTGACACCAGTTTACAGGCTTAGTTTTCGCGTATTACTGTTCAATGGTGCATCGTGAAAGAAAATGCCAAATATTGTGAATAAGTTTAACAGGCTTTGGTGCTGCAATCCATTCGGACTTAAGAAGCACAAAAGTCGGGTGGGTAAGAGAAAGATAACAGAGGCGATGCGGAAGAAAATATCAAATTTAGTGGTAGGAGAAGGAATATGCAATCTGTGTCGTCACAAAATATCCAAAATGCCCAATGCAAATCTTAGTGACTCAACTGAAACAGACGGTAAAGTGAAAACGTCAAGTGAAGAGGAGTACGTAGCCCCAGGAAGCCACTATCAGTAATGTAAACATTTTGAATCCTCTGGGTCAATCATCATAGTCATTGGGAAAACAAACCCGAGAGAAATCGTACGCAAGGAGAAAGGTGAGTGTCGTAAATAAAGCAGTTTCTGAATTATTTCATGTGAGTACAGAAAGCAGTGAAGAAGAAGAAGAAACGTTGACATAAATCAAAGAAAAAATTTCAAATGTGAAAACAGCTAATGGGAAATATATGATTTTAACGTGTTTACCAAAAAGTTGGAGTAAACAAAAAATAATGGTCGATTTTAGCGCATCTCTACATGTAGCTCATACGGCAAAATTAACACCTCGAGAAGTAGTTTTGCGAAATCCACCATCGCGCCGCGGAGGAAAAAAGTAACGCCGAGTGCTGACGAAGAGGGCTGGGCGCGGCGGCTCTAGCAGCTGAGATGAGTTCGTTTACGGAGCGCCAGTAAGATACTTTTATTCATAACTTTAAAAGCATTCAAGATTCCATGATGAAATTTACAGAGTAGCTTGAAGTAGTTTCAGCAATTTTGCTTCCAAAATTCAAGAATTTAAAAATATTACATTTCTATTTATTGCATTTTTAGAATTTGTTTACTTCCTAATTGTTAAATACTCGCAGTAAAAAATATCTTTAGCGTAAAATTATCGTTTACATTTCTTGTACAAATAGTGTCACTTTCATATTTTTTGCTTGTTTGCATATCATCGAAAAAATCATACCGGAATGTCTACAGAATGCTAACCTAATATTTCAAGTGCCCATTGTTGCTAAACAATTGCTAGATGAGACAAAAATATTGTACCTAGTTCATGCAGGTATCATGATAAGTAAGGTGGCAAAATATTTTTAAATTCTGAGATGTAGTGTCGGATTTCCTACTTTTTTGCATGGAATGACCCACATCAGAATTTCAGTTCCCCATTTCCCCAATAATATTTAATATCACTTAATATTTGTTCACTCATTCAAACGATTTATTTAAAAAAAATTCGTATCGCCATATAACTCACAGCTATTGAAGTGAACATTTGTCGCCGTAATATTGTCTTTGTTGTTTTGTTGTTTTTTCACTCTACTTTACTATATTAATTGACTAAAAAAAACACTCTCCCCTCTATCATGCGTACACAATGCAGTCCGTATACATGCATCTCTCTAGTAAGATCGGAGCTCTCGATTTTTACTTTCCCGTATACGTACGTATACACGGAGTGATACACGTAGTATATGGAAAGTTATGTAATGATGCGCGAAAAAATGGCAAATTTTCGGCGGAAAAAATTCATTGCCGGGCCGTGAAAACGAATAAGTGGATAAAACCAGTTGCTAAATTAAGAAAAAGAATCCCCTAACACGTGGTGTAGCCAGAAACCCTGTTTTCTAGGTCCTTGATACCGAAAACCCAATTGAAAGGAAAACGTCCGTCTGTCCGTCTGTGAACACTGCTAGCGCCTAAACCATACGTACGATTTCTTCCAAAATGGATATTCCCTGGTCGATCTGATTCTAGTCGAAGCTTTGAGATTTTGAAAAAGATTCTTCAAAATTTGGGGGTATTTTATATGAAGCCCCCCGGGGATTTTCAAAATTTTCTCAAAAACGGCTCCAAATTTTTTATTTAAATTCTTGTATGAATAGAGTAAAATACACTTTTTAACTTGGCATAGGTCCGATTTTCACGTACAGGTCTGAATTTTCGAAAATTGTGAAAGTTTGAATATTTTTCGGCGTCTTTCTCCAACTACAAAATTGAAGATAGAGATTTTTTCTTCAAATAAAATTTGTTCTGCATACAGAGTTCTTTAATAAAGGTTATGTAAATGTTTTTTCAAAATTTTGGTAGTTTTCGTGCAATATTGCGTGCAATATGTGCAATTTTAAAAAATTACAAAAACAAGATTTTCTCAAAAACGGCTCCAAATTTTTTCTTTAAACTTTTGGTAGGGATAGTGGTAAATGTACTCTATCAATGACATAAAAGCCATATTGGTCTATCGGTTGGTTTTTTCAAAAATTACAAAAATGTAAATTTGTTTACTTGTCTCTCACGTCGTTAATGTTTACATTATCGGCGATTTTTTCACATTATTATATTTACGAGTATATATGCTTTAAATAATGTCAAGTAAAGTTTCTCGAAAACACTACCGTTTTCTGTGAAAAGTGGGTCAAATTTCGACATTTTCAGAAATGCTCAAACGCCATTTTCTCATATATGGCTGCAAATTTTTTCTTGATACTTTTGTAACGGATAGTGATCATTACACTCTTTAGTATAGCGTAAAGTTCATTTTGAGTTTTTTTTTGTTTTTTCAAAAATAACATAATTGTAATAGTTTTGAAAGATCTCTCACATATTTAATATGCACATTACCAGTAATTAGTAAACATTATTATATTTGTGTGTGTGTAAGTGCTTCAAATAACTTCAAATAAAGTATTTTGAAAATTCAAAACTTTTCTGTGAAAATGAGCTTCAAATTTCGCATTTTTAGTAGCGCTAAAATGCCATTTTCTCTTAAACGGCGCATAATTTGTAAAAGAAAATTGCCATTTATGACTAGGTTTTTGTGTTATTTAATATTCTAAAATTAATGTTTACGTTCTACCAATAGGAAACCGAAAAATTAAGAAAATGACAAAAAAATGTACTTTTGGCGGTGATAGATGACAGTTGGCAAGAAGGAGTTAGTGGCAATTCCGAATAGCTAGCGAAGACCCAAGGAAATAGAAAACTAATATGGGAAAGTCTGTGCCATTCTGTAACACCACTAGTTTGATGTACCAAGCGAGCTAGCCACTTTCTCAATAGTTGTTTACTTTCCCCTACCGAGCAGTATTTATTAAACTCTGGGCCTCAAGAAAATGTGCGCAGATATATCTCTTTCCCCACACACCATATACAGTTTTTACAGTTTTTTGACAAATAAATAAATATATTTGATGCCATGGAAACCCTCCGGATATCCAGTGACGCATGCTTGACATCCTGCCCTTCCGTCTTCAACACATTCTCGGCCAAGTCTTCATTTATTGTTATTGGTCGCCCTATAACCAATGCGACCATCATGTCCGTACGAATTCTTCATGCTTTCAGACCTTTTTTATTAAATAAATATTTTCTGTTCACTATCACACATTGTGATGTCACGTCGTTTTTAATTTTGTTTTTTCTGAAACTTTTTCGCTAATTTCGCTGAACTCCGCTATTTTTTATATCAGCATTAAATACATTATAAACGTTGTACTGTCATGTCTATTATTATTTATTTAAATGGTCCAAATGAACAAATCGAGAGTACTGTTATCCATTGGCATAGATTTACACTAAGGAGGCAGTCGTAGCTGGGCAACTTTATACTCTTATGTATTCTTATCTTTTACATCGGTCCACCAGTTAACATCAAACTCCACTGGAACTTTCTGCACTGCACCCATCCGCTGACTTTCAGCACAGAAGGG
This sequence comes from Acheta domesticus, assembly GCA_031308135.1. Lineage (NCBI taxonomy): Eukaryota > Metazoa > Arthropoda > Insecta > Orthoptera > Gryllidae > Acheta > Acheta domesticus. The sequence continues at coordinate 51,038,555 of JAHLJT010009419.1, forward strand.
TGGTGGAGGTCGCCGCAAGGCATGGCGCGGCGCGGCTTCCGAAAGAAATACCAATTTCCTGTTTTCAACAGAAATTAAATGCATCTTCATCTTATAAATTTCGCGAGTTACTGTACTTTTAAATTTCGCGAGTTATGAGTACACACGTTGAGTCATTTTTTGATGATATAGAATGCATTATTTATGATGTTCGGTGAATGTTCACTTGATATTAGTTAGATTTGTTGTTTCAAAATAAATATTTGATGAGTCTTTGGTGTAAAGTTGGTAAAAGCGATAGTCACGAACATTGTTAACAAAATCTGATAAACGAATTGTTCACTCTCGTATATAGAAACTATTTCGCATCGAAAAATGAGCTACGGATTTGATATTAGAGTCCTGTCGTCAAAATATCCAACCACCACGAGTCTCGCATCTGGCAAAATGAGGGCTCAAGAAAACGCACGCGGATGTTTATAATGGATTCAATTGTAAACATGGTTTACAATTGAATCAGCCTGAAGAGAAAAGAAGCAAGTCAAAAATGCATTTTTTTCTTGTTGGAAAGTTGTTCTTTAAAACATGGCAAATTGTAGTGTGAAGAAAGTGATCACGTCATCACTGTGTTAAGACTATCGTTAGTGAATTCACACAGAAAAATTGGACAGAATGTTATTTAATGCTTTCTTCCTCCTGAAAAGTGGTACGAAATGACTTGTTCCCTTTCTCTTCAGCCCGATTCAATTATGTTTATTTTCAGTGTACTAAATTCAAATTTAGGTGTAGATAAATAAGAAAAGTATATTAACGATGATAAAAAAAAGAAAGAAAACTACATAATGGGGGCTCTGGACGGAGTCCACAGCGCGAGTAGGCCTACTCGTGCTACGAATGGCCGCGCCAGTGACGAAATGTTAACAAGGGAGATGCTTAACTTTTAGGTACTGCTTTAAAAAACACCCGAGTCCAGAACAAGCAATTTCTCAAAAAACTTCTGGACGATGCTCAGTTTGTAACCAGATGCAAAATGATGATGGCAGTGTCGCTGTAGATTTTAGAAGAAATCGTACCACGTCTGGAATACCTTTCAAATAGCAAACTAAGCCTCTAACGCCCATGCAGCAGAACTTCGATAGTTTGAGCTTTAGTGCTACATGACATTTTCATCTTGTGGTCGGCGTTTGCAATGGAATTTTGACATCGGCAGGATACTATACACATGCTGCACCTACACACGCAGTGTTTGAAGTTGTGTGCTGCGCGTGCAAAGACTATGCAATCTTCAATCATACATGTGGCACTTATACGTATTTCGATTTGCATTCGCCATTATCATGTTCTGCGTTGAATCAAATACTTTATTGAATACGATGCCGTATGTCAATTTGTGCTAAATATTGGGGATAAATCTCAAAATAACGAAAAATCCCGGTTTTCAAATCAAATTCCCGGTTCTTCCAGGTTTTTTCAAATTCTCTGTTATTTCCCGGTTTTCAAGGATTCCAGTTTCGCTGGCCACCCTGCGGACGGACAGACGGACGTTTTCCTTTCAATTGGTTTTTCGGTATCAAGGACCTAGAAAACAGGGTTTCTGGCTACACCACGTGTTAGGGGATTTTTTTTCTTAATTTAGCAACTGGTTTTATCTTTTTCGTTTTCACGGCCCGGCAATGATTTTTTTCCGCCGAAAATCGGCCATTTTTCGCGCATCATTACATTACTTTCCCTATACTACGTATATCACTCCGTGTATATGTACGTAAGTAAAAATAGGATATGTTTCTTTCAACAAAGCTTCAAATTATCCTGTTGATCCCAGAAGAAAATTAAAGTACATCACGAAAATTTTGAAACTGAAAACATGAAGGTAACAAATTACAAATTTAAATCAAGATGAAGACTTTTATTTAATTATATACAAAAACAATGCACGAAAATGTGTAACATCAATTTGTGGAGAGAGCTTTTACAATAAATTATATCACATTGTTAAATTTCCATGGCACACTATAAAATAAACATTTATTCTAAATACACAATTACAATTGCTGATATCACCTCCAGTAGTAATATGGCATTGCTCCTTTCCCTTACTACAAGACTCTTTAAATCTTTATTTTCTCACACAAACATCACTCAATATAAATTATGACTTGTGACCCAATTGCCTTTCATTCTAAAAAATTGTCTACAGTGCCTAACAACTGATCTCTAGTAATAAATTAGACAAGAGTTTTTATCTCGTGACAAATTTTCAAGGTGCATAGTACAGGCTTGCACACATGCACACACTCATATGCTGAAACAAAATGTACAACCTTGAACAATTTGGTAAAAATTCAATAATGAAATATGTTAATATAATTTGTTTTTATAATTTACATTCTTAAATCTTATTATTCATTTAAATTAATCAAGTAACAGAGATTTATTTATTTCAAACTGGTTTTCAATGAAATCATTCAATTGCTTTTTTTTTTAACACTACCAGATAACACAAGTAACTCAAATACCTTCCTATTATAACTTACTAAAATGATTTAGTTGAAGTACTAAGAGTCATTTAGTGACAGCCCATACATCAAATTAAATAGGAGGGCCATTTTTAGTTTAAAAAAAATCCATAACTTAGAACTGATTTTCAATAATTCAGAAATTATTACTTCATATACATCTCTATGTTAAGGACCCATTATCAATAATTAGATCATGACATTTGTCTGTTTAATGTGTATTTTTTTTCGAAGTATTTGTTTCCACAATTCATCACTTCCACTGCAATAACACTTTTGTACACAAAACCATTTTCACTCATCCATATTATTATATATGTAACCATTAAATAATGGAAAACTAAGCACCTAGGCAAGTGAGAAGTGTCTTCTGGATGTGTTAGATGTATCGTATTTACCCGAATATAAGACTAGCACTTTTATCCGTATTCGACCTCTAAAAATTGGCAGGCGTCTTAAATTCGCGTATAAAGAAAAATGCAAAATGAACGATATTATGTTGTTATTGGTATAGTACAAGTTAACTCCACAAAGAAAAGTCACCTGCAATAGAAATTCTTTTTTCTTATTATTGGATATGTTTATGAAATTCACCATACAGTAAATGTCCATTCACATGAAGATGTAAACATAAGCGTAACGCACAGACATAAACATAAGTGATGAAGCATTCACAACGTCCAACATAAGCGTAAGCAAAGATTTTCTATTTTCTGTGGGCCCTTCTAGTTACTATTAGTTGGATGTGAGAATCTATATTTATATATATTAAATTTTGTTTAAAATATGCATGTTTATATAAACATGTACGTACGTACTGTGGCACAACAGCTCTTTACGAGGCAAGGCCTACCAGCGGCGTCTCGGCCTTGTGGCCATGGGTTGGGTTAGGTTAGGTATTTTAATTTAAAAAAAAAAAAAAAAAAAAAAAAAAAAAAAAAAAAAAAAAAAAAACCTGAATGGTACTACTATGAATATTACAACAAAACTAAACTTCGATCCTATTTCGATACTCGATTTTGAGTTAAACGTACTGTGATCGATTCATTTCTTATTTCTGACAAACATAAGCACAGAAGCTTGCAAGCTTATAAGTTAACGTCTTATGTGTTATGCTTATGCGAAGGCATTGAGAATGAGTCCGCTTATGGACATAGCCCTAACTTTTATGTTAACGTCATGCTTATGTTTATGTTTGCATTGTGAATGGGCCTCAAGTCGTGTCACACGCGCGTCATAAAGGAACACTGTATCTTATACGGCCAAAGCGCTCGTGTGCCGTTTCGCATAAGATGCAGTGTTTTTCTACGACGCGCGTTACTACTCGCACGTCAACGCAACGCTCGTGTGCAGGGGCCGTAAAAGATATGACATCGTGAATCAAAACGGCTGCAGTCTCGAATATTGAGAATGATCTCAAGAGTAATACTTGTAAGTTCCCTTGAATTCTTACTAAAACATAATGCACGCAACCCGACGAACGTCCCTATCACAAAAGCAGCTTACAGATTATGAACAAAACATCTGGAGAACCAAAATTACATTATACAACAGCGCCATCAACACAATCATTTGAGTCCAAAGAGGAATGCCTTAGAGACCCCGTGTATTTCGACTTGCCTTCTAACAAAACAGGCAGGAAAAGGGTGTAAATCAGTAGTAATAAAAACACCTGGGATCGAGAAAATGCGAGTTACGGTCATGCTGAGAGTGTTGGTAGACAAAATAATGTTTGCATAATAATGTTAATAAACATGTAAATAATAGGTGTAGATTTTTTTCTCAATTTCATTACCTAGTTGGAAACGAATTTCAAGTTACAGAAGCAAGGGTTATCTTATACTCGAGTGTTTCTTTTCCCAATTTCAAGGTAAAAAAACAGGGTTCGTCTTATATTCGGGTAAGTATGGTGTGTGAGTGTATATGTATGTGTGTATGTATACATGTGACTTTGCAACAATTTTCTCAACTCAGTGTGTTATTGCTTATTATACTGCTAACAAAAATGTTGACATTCTAGAGAACAAAAGCCAAAATGTCTCTTTTATTGAGTTTGTATCAGTACAAAACTTCATACATGTTTCTTGATTCCAGTATTTGCGCAGTATGCCTTTCTATCAGCAATGCCTCAATTTATTCTTTATACAAAAAGTGTAATACATTAATAACTATCATAGTCAAAATATTTTTGGCATAACAATTTTTTTTTCATTATTGCACAGAATGAGCCAAATTGTAGTGTTTCTAAATATTAACACAAGTCTGCAGAATAACATTTAATTTGCAACTTTACTCATTAATCCATAAATTCCATTTCAATGAGAAACATTTTCTGACTGGACCACAATTTGTACAATCTTAGAAATTAAATATTATATTATCACAATGAAGGAAATTCAGAAAAGAAACATGTGGCCCTCAACTAAAGTAATATTGATTGATAAAGTAACATTTCATTAAATACAAAATATAAATTTTCTTTTAACTCATGTACGCTATTGTACTTGCTCTTGCTTCTTCATACAACTCAATTCTGAAAACCAGCAGCATTACGTTGCCTGAAAATGGAATAAATAAATATTAAAAGAGAACGTCCATGAACTTATTAGCAAATCAAAGTCAGAAGGAAACAAAATTGCATGAGAAGTCCCTGGTGCATTTATTCATTAGAGTCATCCATAAATTACATAATGCTAACGAGGGGGGAGAGGGTTTGAGGCAGCGTTATGCTGCATTACATAGGGGTAGGGGGGGTCTTAGTTTAGTGTTATGTAATGCAGATATTTCTTTTTAAAATTTTTCACATTTGCTGCAAAAATTGCTTTCAAGAAAATATAATTCATAAATTGTTACAATAAATGTAAATACTTTTTCATCAATGATGTTGTTGGAATCTATAAAAAAAAAAAAAATTCAAACTTATCTATATTATATTTTTCGAATCCAATTAAATCAGCATGTAGACATAGGATCCATGCTTCATCCATGACGGCACATGCACAGCTTGTCAGAAATTTTCTCGTCTACGTGTCCTTCAGTCATAAATTGTCCTCAATTTATTGTTATATGCAATCCTCATCGCCAGCTATTTCTAACTTTAATTATTCTAAAATCTATATGTAACACAAATACATTAATGCAATTCTTTTTTCGGCTTTAAATTGATTTTACTTATTGTAATGGCTGGGGGGGGGGAGTGATTCGCAAGTGTTACATAATGATTAGAGGGGGGTTCAAGTGCACGTTACAGGGGGAGAGGGGGTGTTCAAAATATTCCAAATTTGAGTTATGTAATTTATGTACAGCCCCATATAGTAGTGCTCATTACAATAAAGTTCAAGAGAACAAGAAAAAGTATCAACTACACATTGTCCCCTAGAATTTTTAACATTAGATTATCTTTCTACATTGAATAAATTCCAATTAGTAGAAAAACAAACATTCTTTATTCTATTATCTGGTACATTTTATCCTCAAAAAAAGATAATAACAACAAACATAAATTCAAACACAGTTAATTCTAGGAGAACTAATGTTTTAAAACAAAGGCTTAGCAAAAACATGCCTCACTTACCAATTTCTCCAAATTTGAGGCACAATGGCATGAATTCTCGTTAGATGTGTTACTTAGCTTCCAGTCACGTTTTATTCCTTCTCATTCCAAGTTCCCTCGCACTTTTTTTAAACATCCTCTTTATGAATTAAATAGATTCTTTGACACTTGATATTTGTTTCACACCTCACAATCTTACAATTTTTAATACTTTCGATCCTAAGGATATATCTGATACGTCACCTTCATTTTACTGTGTCCTATGGACATATACCATACTTTCTTCAACATTTATTGTCTTCACCAGGCTATAAACATCTCTCGAATGTTCAGAATGTCTTTCTTTTTAAGTAGTGTTCATGCTGTTATAGTGCGATTTTTAACTCTGCCCCTCTAGCCCCTATGGCCATGATGGAATATCACACAGCATTTAGCTGCTTTCTCCATTGTTACCGCTAGAAGTTGCATGATCACAAGGACTGTTTGATACGGTCATGATCATGCGCATACCTGGCGGCATGACTGAGCACGTTGCGAAATACCATGACATATTCCATCGTGAAAGATGGGCCTTGAGGGGCAAAGTTAGTGAAAAAATCGCAGCATAACGACATATACAGAAGACAGATGTCAAATTCACAGAGTCTCTCAACATTATAAGTTCAAGAGTTTTTGAATTATGGATCAGAAATGGATTTTTCTGATGAGGATGACAATTTTATTCCTGAACTGTTGTCTAGTTTGAACAGTGAAAATTACATCGAGGAGAGTACTAATGATGCAAATGATTCTATTAGTGAGTCTTCTCAAATTCAAGACATTCCTTTAGAATGCTGTAAAATCGATAAACAATATGAATTGCCAGTGTTAGAGAAAACCAGTAAAATAAAATTTCCTGTAAATATAGACAACTTAACTGGACTATTTTTTATCATTTTTCCCCAGTTTATTTCTAAAATTAAAGGCAAAAATAAATATACATGTAAATGAAACTATATCTGAACTTCAACAAAATATAATTATAGTGCTCCAGTATTGTTGTTGTATGAAGTTCACTGCGTTTCCAATTTTGTAACATTGTTACTTTCCACAAAAATATAAAATTAACATGCGTTTCTTAGAATTTCATTCTCTCTACAATCTTACATTCAAATGATCATAAAATACATTCAGACCTGAAAAGACAATACTACAAGATTTTATAATATCAAACTGATGTGTACAATCCTTCTTCTTCTTTTTTTTTTACGTTTTGAATAATACTATATTGCCCAGGACACGGGAGTTAATCATGTGACAAATCCCTTGGGATCGAAAGTGTTAAAAATTTTTCCCTTTTAAAATTATATCCCAACACACAAATTAACATACTTATTAAATATCACCATTCAATTTTATTTGTAATGTTATCACATCTTGTTAATATTAAAAGCATCTTTCTGGTAATTTATTTTTTGCCGGTTTTATAATTCTGTACTTTGCAATTGGGATTTTGAATCTCACTTTCTTAGCAACTTTTTTAAAACTTATCTTTGAAGTGATGATTTTTCACACAATGTACTACATTTTGATGAGATAGCAATTTGCATTTTCTTTTCTTCCCAACTTTCTCTTCATTCAGTTGTTTATTAATATAAACATTTTCAATGTTTCTACATTTCCTCTTCCTTTATTCTCTCTTTAGCAATGCCAAGCAATGTTTTTGTCCTTCCATTTGTTACTTTACCCTTTGCTGAGTTCTTTAAAACAATATTTAATATCAGCAAGATTAATTTCATCACATCCAACCTGGCAGCACACATTACAATCTTTTGTGATGGTATTATTGTTTATTGAGGTATGTGTAGTTGCTTCAAAAACATTCCCTGCAGAGCAATCACATGTCTGTGAGTAAAAGTGGTACTTTTCTTATTTTTTCATATTTTCAATAACTACACCTATCCTGCAACACAAAAAATATTCTTAGAACATAAATAATGTCACAAATACTCTGCAGTAACATTACAAATAGTTCACAATATTGCAAACACCAAATTCATAAAATGTTATAGGAATATTTTTGTACAAAAAAAGGTAGTCATATTCAGGTGACTTGTCAAAGAAACAATCACAGTAAATATCAGACCATAATTGCCCAATTTTGAATGAAGTGACAACTACCAAAAAACAGTTTGAAAACTAAACTTTGTTTTAAAACAATGAGTACACAGATAATGCAAAGTACGTTCTCTTGACAATTTCTTTCTTGCAATTTTGATAATTCGCGGTTCCTAATTACAAGCATCATTCGTCCTATCATCGCCTCTCAATAATTCAATTAATCTGGAGAGTTATTTGTACCCGAATATACTAAACGTGACAGACCTTCAAATACTTTTAAAAATCGAAATTCCCCCAAAGCATTTACCACATCAGTCATCTACCACGTAAGGATATAAAAATCCGAGTAAGCGAAAGCTCCGATCAGGTGATCTAAGGAAATTAAAACACAAACGGGCAAATACGCCTTTCTTTACTAAATCTTACCTAAATGTTGGCGAATTCCTGGACCGACGTGACCTTTCAGCACGATAGCTGATCACATCACATCACCAGAGTATAAGTCCTTGAGAGATGATGTCCTGTTCCACACGATTCCACACCTCCAATATATATACTTCGTTTCTTTTCTTGGCGCACGGGACCAATGATATATACTCTCTGCACGGGTCTGTGACATAAAGTGGAATATCTCTCGGTATTTCGCGTCGTTCTCCGTTGTGGCGTCAGAAGTCGCATGATCTCCAGCACTGCTCGATAGTTGCGATCATGCGACTTCTATCGACACAACCGAGAACGACGCAGATACCGTGAGATATTCGACTTTATTGACACCCCCGTGCGCCAAGAGAGAAAAAGCGAAGAATAAAAGCTGAATTTATTTTCTATTTATTTAGTATTCTTTGGCAAATCATCAGCTGTTACATTATAATCCGCTCGAAATCTTAAACGTCACCATAGGGTGACGTAGTGACTTTTAAGCTCTCGATTGGATGATTCCCGCACATATGATCTGTCAAAGGACACTATAAAAAATCAAACTATAGTGTGTCCCTTTTGACAAGATCAAAGCGTGGTAAACCTATCAGATCGTGTATTAACAAAGGCGGGTAAATTAAAATTACTGAAATTTAACCAACTTTGCAGCGCAATAAATTGGTGTTATAGCTATTAACATACCGTTATTATGAGTGTTATTACTGCCGAGACCAAAAGTTAAAAATCGAGGTGGAGCGTAGCGGAGCCGAGATTTTTAATTTGGACGAGGCAGTAATAACACTGTAACATTTCGTGGAATGTTCAGCGTATTATCGGTCACCATAAAATCTCAAGATTTTTGCGAAAATTTACATTACTGCGATATGAAAAATATTAATTATATTGCTGCGGCATGTTAATCGCTATTGTTGGGTGTTGCTTGCTATTGTATCTATTTCAACAGTACATTCGCATACCGTGGCTGGAAGATGGAAGCGGAAAAATTCGTCTCTTCCGCAATAATATTTAGATCCCGCTGCGGAAGTCACACGGGATTATCCCAGAAAAAACAAAGGACGATTCGAAAAGTCAATCCAAGAATTTAAGGCCTGGAAAACGAAGCTTCGTCTCAAACGTGGCATCACAATATTGCAGTAGTGCCAACAATTATAGCCACCTTGGTCTCCCGGACCCCGAAAAATATACCGGTCACTCTTTTAAAAGAACTTCGGCTAAGGCATTGGGCGATTCAGGAGCTTCGGTTACAGATTTAAAACGTTTTGTGGGAGTCGGAGCTCTACCGTAGCCGAATCCTATTGTGAGGAGTCATAAATACGGTGAAAATGGCAACAAAAAAAATGACTATCGGCGAGAAACGTGGCGCGTCGAATTTCATTGGCGACACCACATAGTAAATATTATTGGAGAAGATATTCATTTCATGGAATGACATGAAAATGATGCTAATTTACCCATTTCTAATTTTTCTAATTGCACAATTAATAATATTACAATTTACAATGAGCATCCCCCAAAACTAATGAGTTACTTTTATTCCTATTTCTCTTGTAAAATGTCGTGTTGTTTTTTCGTAATAAAGTTGGCTTGCGATGAATCGGTGGTGTTTATTTACGTTGCTAAGGATGTTAAAACGCGTTGCTAAGAATTTTAAATTTCTTTATGGTTTACTAGTTCATTGCTGTGTGTTTACAGACCTGAAACAAAACACGTAACGGTATACTTAATACCCTTGCGGGCCTTTTCGCTTCTTTATGCCCTAGGGCTTTTGAATACTTTATGGCCCGCTCTTATACCAAAACAACACACAGAACTTAGTTATGAATTCGATTTTGTAAAGTTAAGATGCAAGCAAATACAATAAATAAATGGCATAATGCTTGAATAAATAAAATAAATTGTTATAAACCTATTTGCTTATTTGATATGAAATTGAAATTTTGAAATGTTTCCGTGAACTTATAATTGCCATCATTCACTCGCATTTCACTGTTACGTACACATCTTTTTTAGTGACATAATTATATTCTTCTTTAGTGGCGGTACTCGTAATAGTAATAAGATATATAAGGCACATCGGCTAACATCCTCGAAATGTATTTTTTGGTGTTTTGACATATTCTAAATAAGTTTGACAATAGGCGCTAATAACCTAAAAAGTACCGTTTCATCAGCGCAATTTACACTGTTATTCACGCTGGTAAATCTCAAATACCCACCATAAAGAGTTTTATTATTTCTCAAGATTTTAATGGAAACCACTGTCCATAGTTTTGTTAGCTTTTGCGAGAATTTCCACAGGAACTTCACAATATTCTTTCATTTTGTACGAACAAATCAGTCCAATAACGATTATGCAATAGAAATTAGATATACACTCTGTTTTGTTTATCTGACGTCATATTGACAAATGACTGTTACAATGCGTCTTTTCACTTTAGACGCAAGAAATATTATAAAATGTTTCGAATTCTTGTTTTATTCAGCAACGAACTAGAAACCATAAAAGTTTTGTATGCACCACGGGCGTTACTAGATGTTTTTGCCCCTCAGGCGACTTCCAAACCTCGGGCCAGAGGCCCTCGGGTTTGGAAGTCGCCCTCGGGGCAAAAACATCTACTTAACGCCCTTGATACATAAATAACTATTACATACAGGTAGGTACAAGTGCACGTAACAACGTAAAGGGTTGCATGTTAACAGGGTTTAAATACGATTGTGACCGATAAAAGAGTTTATTTAATAGTTCAGGATAATTATTTTTTAAGAAAGTATGATTTGATTTGATTTGATTTATAAGTCATAAACCGAAAAAACTGTATATTGACGCACGACGTAAGATATTTCTTACACCGTGATATGAATCGTCTTCGCGTCAGGGGAGAAGTACATCAGCTACAGGGAAAAGTTACATCTGCTGACGGTTTCTTGTGCTGAAGAATCTTTTCCCAAACATTTTAACTATAAGTAATTTAATGATGAATATTTTTTAAAGCGACTTAAGGAACTTATGAAAACTATATATTTCCCCTCCCGAGTTATGGAAATGTTATTTGTATCGATAAACGAACTGCAGATTTTCATTTTTTTTGTGTTACTAATAAAATAACAACATACCCCCGACTCTACTTCTAACACTACTAGCAATAGTTGAACTCAACAAAACGTGCGCATAGTGAAGCTACATTTATGTCCAGAAGCAAAACATTGAGCCATCACAACTTTGCTCAATGGTTAAGGTAAAATGGACAAAAATCTGCTCGACATGGAGGTCATTAACTCTGAAGCTGAAGTACATCACTTGTTACAGGCATCATTTTTACTTTGCCGTAATACGTACGTATACACGGAGTGATATACGTAGTATAGGGAAAGTTATGTAATGCTGCGCGAAAAAATGGCCAATTTTCGGCGGAAAAAAATTAATTGCCGGGCCGTGAAAACGATAAGTGGATAAAACCAGTTGCTAAATTAAGGAAAAAAAATCCTCTATCTCGTGGTATGGTCAAAATCCATGATTTGTTGCTTCTTTATACTTAAAAATCGATTGACGGCATTCCCGTCCGTCTGTCCGTCTGTAATCAACGCTAGCGCCTAAACCGTTCGGTCGATTTCTTTCAAATTGATATTCCCCAGTCGATCTGATTCTAGTCGAAGCTTTGTGATTTTGAAAAAGATTCTTTAAAATTTGGGGGTACTTTATATGAAGCCCCCCGGGGATTTTCAACATCTCAAAAACGGCTCCAAATTTTTTCTTTAAATTTCTTGTATGAATAGAGGAAAATACACTTTTTAACATGGCATAGGTCCGATTTTCACGTACAGCTCTGAATTTTCGAAAATTGTGAAAGTTTGAATTTTTTTCAGCGTCTTTCTCCAACTACAAAATTGAAGATAGAGATTTTTTCTTCAAATAAAATTTGTTCTGCATATTGAGTTCTTTAATAAAGGTCATGTAAATGTTTTTCAAAATTTTGGTAGTTTTCGTGCAATATTGCGTGCAATATGTGCAATTTTAAAAAATTACAAAAACAATATTTTCTCAAAAACGGCTCCAAATTTTTTCTTTAAACTTTTGGTAGGGATAGTGGTAAATGTACTCTATCAATGACATAAAAGCCATTTTGGTCTATGGGTTGGTTTTTTTCAAAAATTACAAAAATGTAAATTTTTTTACTTGTCTCTCACGTCGTTAATATTTACATTATCGGCAATTTTTTTACATTATTATATTTACCAGTATATATGCTTTAAATAGCTCGTACGGCATGTAGCTCGTACGGCCAAAATTAACACCTAGAGAAGTAATTTTGCGAAATCCACCATCGCGCCGCGGAGGAAAAAAGAAACGCCGAGTGCTGACAAAGAGCGCTGGGGCGCGGCGGCTCTAGCAGCTGAGATGAGTTCGTTTACGGAGCGCCAGTAAGATACTTTTATTCATAACTTGAAAATCATTCAAGATTTAATGATGAAATTTACAGAGTAGCTTGAAAGTAGTTTCAGCAATTTTTCTTCCAAAATTCAAGGATTTAAAAATATTATATTTCCATTTTTTGCATTTTTTAGAATTTGTTTACTTCCTAATTGTTAAAGACTCATGGTAAAAAAATATCTTTAGCGTAAAATTATCCTTTACATTTCTTCTACAAATAGTGTAACTTTCATATTTTTTGCTTGTTTGCATACCATCGGAAAAAAATCATAACGGAATGTCTACAGACTGCTAACCTAATATTTCAAGTGCCCATTGTTGCTAAACAATGGATGATGGCGGTAGCAGTCGTCTAAGCAGAGGAGCCTGCGGGTTCGAGTCCCGGGGAGGCATGGTCGTATTTGTGATTGTCACTTCACCTCTCATTGTCATCATTTCTCCTCATTATTCATAATTGAAGCTGTAACAGCCTTGTCTTATCAAGGGATACTAATCCCATAATTACACACGTTAATCTCTCCAGGACCTCGGAAGATAACGTGCGTAGTGTTCATAAATGGCCGGTACACTGATGATAATAATAATAATAATAATAATAATAATAATAATAATAATAATAATAATAATAATAATAATAATAATAATAATAAAGAATAAATAAGCGATTGCGCGTTGATATATTTGACGTTTTGAGGCGGGAGTGATTGAGCCATCCCACAGAAAAGGAAAAACAAATAATATTTTTAAAAAATTGTTGATGTAAGCATATATTTTCTTAGGGTTTTCAGAAACAATTCACATTGAAAGATGCCGTGTTTACTTTTTCTTGTCTGGAAAGTTGTGCAGATTACATTACGACGCTCTTAGTGTAAAGTGTATCCTATGATCACATTCAAAGACGAAGAATTCCTTGGTTTTAAAACTTGTTTGAATTTTCCGTATTATTATATCATTGTGGCTAATACATAAAGAAAACAGGAGCAATTAAATCCCATCATTGCACATTATAATTTACGTATTTTGTATTAAAATGACGCGCCGGGAATATTTATACCGTCTTCAAGTTCATGCAAATACAACACATATTTATTTTATATCAATATAACTTAGCAAGGGTTATGTCATGATTCATAATAACTGATTTCGATGTTTGTTACGGCGTTGGATTCAGGTTGCAGCTCACTAGCGCGTTATTTTACCACTGTTTTCAAATTTGTCCGAAAGTACGAATACATTTTTAAAATTATCTTCGGCTACTTTACTTGCGAAAAGATTCACCAGATGAATTCATAAAGCAGTGCCGTTTCGAGATCAAAAATCTGTTCATAGGATAAAAGAGCTTGTACGTTATCTCTGCTCATTCGTTCCGGTCGTGGAATGATAACGGAAGATCTTAAAACTAACATGTACCTAAAATAAGATGCGAGGAGATAAAATTTTGGTGATATTCACTCAATAGTTCAATTTTCTTTTTGACGCCAGTTCCAAATCGGAATAGATATTTTGAGTAATACCTCAAATAATTATATGATGGCATTCGAAGGAAGACGGAAATATGTGAACGAGATAAATAGTTTTACACTACTATTACAGATGATACGAAGAAAACATACTACATTGAGATGCAAAGTGACGAAATCATAAACCCACCGCCTGGGTTGCCTTCCCGAAAGAACGACCACCTCCCACCCCGCGCCGCACCGCACGCCGGGCCCTTCCCGAGCTGCGGGGCGGGGCCTGCCGCCGCGCGGAGGGCCCACAACCGCTGCGTGACGTAGCGGCGCTGGTAGGAGTGGGGTGAGGTGTTTTCCAAAATTCGACTTTACGTCGCTCCTATTCATCCGATTTGCATGATTGACACGGCGTTGGATTCAGGAAGCTTGTCGCCATCGCGCTATAAGCCCACATTTTTGAAATTGTTCCCGGAAGTACGAAAAAAATTGAAAATCGAGTTTCTGCTAGTTTTTTTGAAAAAAGGGCTTCGTAGCGTAAATTCTATTATAAACAGGAGTCAAATGCCGTTTACAGATTGAAAATCGGACCATTGGTTCAGACGTGATCGGTAAAGTAAATTCCCTACGATAGTGCTGCGATCTAGTGAATTTTCCTACAAGTTTTTTTCGGTACATTTAGCCTTAAGCGCGAACGATGATGTAAGACGGGCAAGGCGGATGACCAGGAAGCAGGGAGGCATGTAAGAAAATAAATATATAACTCAGAGAACGTTCCTTATTTTCTGTCCTTTCTGATATGTAAGGTTGTCAGACGTTGTAAGAATTCAATAAAATTTTGAATAAACTGCAAGTTTTACTGTTCGCTACCTAGCAACAACGTTTTCCAACGTTTTATATTTAAACAAGTTGTTCGGGCCCACAGCAAAGCAGAAATAAATACGTTCACAAGCAAGGCAGAACAGTTGAATTGCTTAATCAGCAGAGCGCAGCCGTTGACCGCTGAGATCACATATCACCCTCACATCCGCTGTTCGGCGAATTCTCCCAACGGAGATCAAATGGCAAATGCTAATTGGCCATCGCCATCCCCACCTCTGCCGCGTGTGTGAGCCCTTTCCTAACGTCTCCGCCCCAACCGAATTCGGCTTAACCGACTTCGTTCGTCCGCATAAAGACACCGTGCAAGATAGACGCGCGTGTTAGGGCTCCGCGCAGTAGCGTGTAAAGAATCTATAATCGTGCAAATGAGCTGCATACGGCTCGCACATAAATTGTTAATCGTGGCAGTGCACGCTGTAATTGTGTCTGTCGCTCTTACGTGGGTTTGCGCCCGCAATTTTGGTTGAACTATGTAACTCGCGGCTGCTTCTGGTCGGCGGTCCAAAGTGTCACTACAATAACTACGCTTGGACAGGTGTATTAATGCACCAAGAGAACTTTTCATCTTAATCTGTGCTTCTTGTGCATTTACTGTGTGAATACTGTACATTTACTTATTAATATTGTTTGTGCTGGAAATTTGCTCGTATATGCATCCTGCACTCCTGCGCCAATCCCAAGAGCTATCAAAGGGTTTCGGGACTACTGTACTTCAACAATACAGTCCATTCATACAGTCCACTCATGAACATTAAGTGTATAGTAGCCCCGAACATGGCGCCTTCGAGCCGGATTTTGAAACTGTGACCTAATGGTATATGAACTAGCGTTCTCCAAAGCTGCAAGTGTTGACCGTGCTCTGCGGATGTCGATCCACTGTTCTTCAACGCCGCCAACTTCAACACGTGCTTCAAGAAACAAGTCTTCAGTTGTAAAAAATTGTGCACCGATTAATGTGTGCTTCAAGAGCAGTGTTCTTTGTGTGGTGAAAAGTTCCTATCAGTGCAAAAGAATGCCCCAATCAATGTGTTTTTCAAAGTAAAAAAAAATTTTTAATGTGTTCAGTAAAAATTTTACTATTGCTGTTTAATGTAAATGTTTTGTGCATAACGTGTAGCCTGCACAGCTAAATAATTTTTATAAAATCTTGTGTGCAGAATATAAATTTGTTCACCACTGTAATCAAGTTTTAAATCGATGCAACTATTTAATTGCTCAGTGACAGCAATTCTTTTCTTTTTCATATTCCAAGAACAGCATATTGACTTGTTTTTGTGTCCTATAAAATCTATGAAATGTTTTGTCTGTTTTTTGTTTTTCTTTTCAGGTATTTCATTGTGTGAAGTGTGTAAGTGCCACTGTGTTAATCTGTTAGCACACATGAAGTCTGTGTTTACTGCTTGCAACTTGTATTATAATTGTGTTAGTAATATTTTTTTTTCATTTTTTAGCAACATAAGGTTAGTCATTAAGGAATTTAATTTAATATTCAAATGCAAGCAGCAAATTTCAAATGCAGTGTGTGCTAATAAATTTAATTTGCCACTGTCATTTGATGGCAATTCAATTAGGTGTTTATTTTATGTGTGACCAAGTGTCATTACAAATAAGTGTTGACCAGCAGCAGTCAGTTGTTCATCACGTTAAAGTAAGTAGGAAACAATCAGCTGATTCTGCCTGCAAAGTGTGCATGCTCAGTGAATTCAGTGCAGTGTTTATTTTCTACGGAAGTGTTATTTCAATTTTATTGTGTTTATTTGGGTTCATTTGTGTATTTTTTCTGCTTTGCGTGGTGACCCTATTAATTAATAACCATGGCTCATCCACCTTCAGAAAGAGCTGTGAAGACTCAGCTCACTAGGTTAAATAATACCATTAACTCTCTTGAATCATTTCTTAATGAATTCAACAACCCAGATGGGCCCTTGTATCGAGAGCTATTAATTAAATCTAACAAATTGGATAAGGTGCATGACAAGGCACAAGATCTTGTCGATGAATTAGAACCTGATTCAGAATTGCTTACCACTTCTGAGGAAGTGTTTGATAGATATGATAAGGTTAGTGCTAGGGCAAAAGATGTCCTATTTGAACATAAACATATAATTCCTGAATCACGCCCAGCCTCACCTGTTCCCTCATGTGCATCAGAAGCCTTGAGTGTGAGTTCAATCCCATTTAAATTACCTGAAATGAAGTTACCAACATTCTCTGGTGATATTTTAGAATGGCCTAAATTTAGGGATATTTTCCAAAGCATTGTCATTAATAATCCAAGTCTAACAGACTCTTCAAGATTTTACTATTTGAATGGTGCTTTAGAGGGCGATGCAAGGGCAATTTTACATAATCTCCAATTATCAGATTCTAATTTTCCTGTCGCCTGGCAGTTATTAAAAAATAGATTTGATTGCCCTAGATTAATTGTGCTCAACATTTGACTGCTATATTAAACCCCCCTAAATTAAATAATGACTGTGCCAAGTCCCTACAAAATTTAATTGATTTTTTCAACTTGCATATTAATGCACTATTAGCCCTTAAAGAAGACTCTGATCTTAGTGACTTATTATTAATTGCTCTTGTGACCAAAGGACTCCCACATAATATTCTCATGGAGTGGGAGTTATCCTTGGACACTGATAATTATCCTGACTTTCAGTCATTAATGAAATTCTTACAACACCAACAAAGAGGCCTCAGTGTCATGCCTACTTCCTCATCTCAATTTGTAAAGAATAATAATAATAATAATAATCATGGTAAATCAAACAAACCTTACCCTGGCTATAAATGTCCAAATGTAAATCAGAACATTATTTAGCCGATTGTCCTGAGTTTTTGAATATGTCAAGGAAGGACAGGCTGGCATTTGTGGAAGCCAACAATAGGTGTGTCAGGTGCTTTACTTTCAAGTCAGAAAGGCATGTCAATTGCAAAAGAACTTGTTCTATTTGTGATAAGGCTCATCATAAACTTGTCCATCTTGATAAATCTCAAATAAAGACCCCCCCAACCAGCTGCTCTCTCAGCTGCCAGCACCATTAGTGCAGGCCATAAGGTACTATTGCCCACTGCAAGGGTACTGGGCTTCACCCCCAAAGGTGAGCCCTATCATTTGAATGCTCTCCTTGACAGTGGTAGTGCAATAAATTTAATTACCTGGGAAACTGTCAAAACACTTAAATTACCTACAAAGAAATTTAACATTAATATTATTACTATAGGCCGTGATTCAATGCCAGCTAATTATGTCGTTCAGCTTAAAATACAGTCTTGCCAAAATAGTAGCCCTTGGTCTAAGGTAATTGATTTCTTTGTTGTATCAGAGCTTCCAACATCCCTTAAAGAAAGTTTTGACCCCAGTTCGTGGAGTCTGCCAACTGATGTATTTTTGGCAGATCCGCTCTTTAATGAGTCCAAACCTATTCATGTACTGCTCGGTGCAGACACATTTTTTGATACTCTACTCCCCAATAATAGGAAAAGAGTCGATGGGAAATTTCCCACATTACAGGAAACCCGCTTAGGTTGGGTCATTGCAGGCCATACTCCTTTGCGTCCTGCATTTGTTAATACCAATTGTACATTTTTGACATCTGACAGTGAACTGTCACAATCTATTAAGAAATCTTGGGAGGTACAAGAGGCTACCCCCATTTGTCCAAAATTCTCTGATGAAGAATTAGCCGAAGCTCATTTTGCTTCTACTTATGATAGGGATCATACCGGAAGGTACATTGTTTCCCTGCCTCTTAATTTGGATCCGTCCACGTCAGGGGATTTAAAGGCACAAATTTTGGAAAAACCTCAAGTTTCAGAGACCAAAGTTGAAAAGGTAGAAATCACTGCCTCACAATGCCCTCTTATAACTGATTGTGTTGCTTCAACTCCATGTACCTCTGAGGCAATTAGTTCAATTAATTTAATCGAAGAACCTGCTATATTGTCAACTTGTCATGAAAATAGCCTATCAGCTGATTCATGTGACAATCTTTTAAATAGTAATGATCCTGCCAATTTAAGTTGCGTGCAACCAGCTCCTCTGTTGGTAAGTTATATTGATTCATCTACTTGTGCAAGTTTACATTCTGTAAACAATGACACATCTCAGTCTAATTTAAATTCATTTAAGCAATTATTGCTATGCTCACCAATGTCTGAGCAATCAAATTCACCTAATGTTTCTTGTGTTTCAGTTAACACATCAAATTTAAGCTCATTTTCTGATTTAGTTACCCCTTCAAATACCAGGGGGTGCGATTTTACTGAATTTGTCTCCCCTTCTAAAATTAGGGGGTGCGACCCTGTGTCGCCCATTGAACTAGTCACTCCTTTTAAGATTAGGGGGTGCGATCATGTATCATCCCCCACAGGACATTTAAAAATTTGTGAATCAGAATTGGATAGGGCTGAATCGAGATGCACTAGCATCACACAGCAACGTGCCGTGTCTTCTGAATTCAGGTCGCTGTCCAGAGGCAATGATTGCCCTGAGACCAGCAAGCTCTCCCCTTCTCACCCCTCTCTTCATTCTGATGGATGTTTTAGAGTGGGCGGGAGACCAGCAAAGGCGGTGTTGCCATTCAATGCAACCCACCAGCTAAATTTGCCAAAATTAAATTTATTTGTGATTACAATTTTAATGCACGCTCACAAGAGCCTGGCCCACACAACTGGGCAAACTTCAATTTCCCACTTAAGGGAAAAACATTGTATTCCCTCTGCTCATATGGCAGAAAAGAGTATTTTAAAATTCAGTGTACCTACTTCCGTCACAAGCCAGGATGGTGTTGTGAGGTCAGTCAGGGTCAACTCAAGGTGGCAAGTTCATGTGCCACATCTACGTCACCTTATGCCCCTTATGTGAATGCATAAGATGTACATAATCATTCCAGTCAGTCATATTTAGCGTAGGTTAGGTGTATCATTTAGCTTGTTAGTTGTAAGGTCTGTCATTTTATTGTATTTTGTTATTTGTCATGTCTTGTTAGTTGTAGTTCTTGTCATTGTTAGTGTCTTGATGTATTATTGTGTTTGTATTTTGTCAATTGTAAGGTTTGTCTATTATTGATTGTGTTTTTGTCCCATGTCTTAGTCTATAAGGTTTGTTAGTTTAATAACTGTCGTCACTCCTCTTCGCTCACACATCGTAGGAACTGGTCGGCCGCAGTCTGTCGCCGGCTTGTCGCCCTTCGTTGTGCTTTACCTGTCACTCTCACTCCTTGAATCGGGCTCGTCATTTCCTGTGCAATTCATCTCTAGCTTGTAGCTCTAGGTATAACAATAGCTCACAGCGAGCAACTTCGAAGTCTTGCTGACCCCCCTAGTCCCATGAAGGGGCAGATAGCTAAGGCAAGCAATTTAATTTGGATATTTGCTGACCCCCCTAGTCCATATGTAATGGCAGGTAGCTAAGGCAACCAAACTTAGAAGACTTGCAAAGCAAGCAATTTTGGGAGGCGCCGTGGATACACGTAACGAGCGGCGTAACAGCCCTAATTTTGTGCACTAAATGCACGCAAATTTATTTTCTCCTGAGAGAATTTATAATTACTTATGTTTACGTCAGGACTAAGGTATTGCACTCTAGTCATTATTAATTAGGATTAATGTCTTGAATCAGCGCAGATGTTGTCTTGTCCGTTTCGGTTGTGTTACTGTTATCTCTCCCACTGTCCACTCTTCATTCTAGGCTCTGACTACTCATCCTCGGCACTTGTCTTCTTACCTGTGTTCAGTGCATGGTTGTCACCCTAGTTTGAACTGTTCTATCCCTCTGCGATCGCGTTTCAGTCTTGGCTCGTCATCCTCGGCATTTGTCCTCTTACCTATGTTCAGGCTTGGCCAGTCAGTCTGCTGTGCGTGACTATTACCCGACGACATTCTCACATTTATTATTTTCCCATTTTTTTATTCATTAGTTATTTAAGTAATTTAGCATTAGTATTTTTTATTATAAAAAAAATTTTTCTTGCACAACAAGGCTACTCCATACCACTCATCCCATCCACATATGTACCATATTTTTTATATGTCTAATTATACAGCCTTATGCTGTGTGCCCTCCCATTTTTGGTGAAAACCCCTAAGGTTTTCAGGGGGTGTATGTTCGGGCCCACAGCAAAGCAGAATAAATACGTTCACAAGCAAGGCAGAACAGTTGAATTGCTTAATCAGCAGAGCGCAGCCGTTGACCGCTGAGATCACATATCACCCTCACATCCGCTGTTCGGCGAATTCTCCCAACGGACGGGCGTGGCCGTTCGTACGTGTCCGCCTGCCCATGTCACCCCCACAGCTCGGTCCGTTGGAGGAGCAACGGACAAAACTGCCAGATCATTGCAAATCCAGATCAAATGGCAAATGCTAATTGGCCATCGCCATCCCCACCTCTGCCGCGTGTGTGAGCCCTTTCCTAACGTCTCCGCCCCAACCGAATTCGGCTTAACCGACTTCGTTCGTCCGCATAAAGACACCGTGCAAGATAGACGCGCGTGTTAGGGCTCCGCGCAGTAGCGTGTAAAGAATCTATAATCGTGCAAATGAGCTGCATACGGCTCGCACATAAATTGTTTAATCGTGGCAGTGCACGCTGTAATTGTGTCTGTCGCTCTTACGTGGGTTTGCGCCCGCAATTTTGGTTGAACTATGTAACTCGCGGCTGCTTCTGGTCGGCGGTCCAAAGTGTCACTACAATAACTACGCCTTGGACAGGTGTATTAATGCACCAAGAGAACTTTTCATCTTAATTCTGTGCTTCTTGTGCATTTACTGTGTAAATACTGTGCATTTAGTTATTAAACATTGTTTGTGCTGGAAATTTGCTCGTATATGCATCCTGCACTCCTGCGCCAATCCCAAGAGCTATCAAAGGGTTTCGGGACTACTGTACTTCAACAATACAGTCCATTCATACAGTCCACTCATGAACATTAAGTGTATAGTAGCCCCGAACA